>JADDOH010022241.1:0-17056 GCA_016648135.1 Agrypnia vestita | reverse complement strand
CTGGCCAGATTTAAGAAAGCTGTAGTGAACGACACCAGCACTAGTCCACCAAACGCTCACAAGTAACTTTTTTGGAGTCAATTTTCGCTTGGGGCATGGTTTGGCTGGTTCGGCAGGGTTCAGCCATTGCGATGAGCGCTTCCGATTATCGTACAGGATCCACTTTTCATCACAGGTAATGATTCGATTTAAAATCCCTTCATTATTGTGCCGGTTGAGTAATGCAACGCAGCAGTCAACGCGCGTTTGTTGATTTGCTTCACTCAATTCGTGAGGTACCCACCTTTCAAGCTTTTTCACCTTACCAATTTGCTTCAAGTGGATGAAAACAGTTTTATCACTAACACCGCAGCCTGCAGCTAACTCGGATGTGGTTTGCGATGGATCCGCTTCCACAATAGCCTTCAATCTTCATTATCAACTTTGGTCTCCGGCCGTCCACGGGGCTTGTTCTGCAGGTCGAAATTTCCAGAACGAAAACGTTGGAACCAAAAACTCACTGTGTTTTCTTTTGCGGCACCGTCGCCATACACATCATTAATCCTTCGAGCCGTTTCTGCAGCACTGGTGCCACGGTGGAACTCGTACTCGTAAATAACGCGATATTTCAAGTTTTTCATTTTGTAAACTGAGTGACGCAAAGAAAAAACAATTGAGGAAAAAACAAATGAATTATAATTTTCAAAACACAAATACATGAGTAAATAGCTGTATAAATTTGGATTTGGAATTCCTAACCAAAGAGAAGATATTTGAGATCAAATTTGCCAGTACGACAAAACGCCAATTTCATATGTAAGGACCTAATATATGCCTAGGTAAAATATTATCATTAAATACATATAGTTTTTGTGCAATAAAAATTCAGAAAATGAAATATTTCTGACATTTTATAAGACTTCCAGAGAACTATGTATTAGGCCGGCACCATACTACGCGGATCTTCCGTCTTCAGAGAACTATGTATTAGGCCGGCACCACACTACGCAGATCCTCCGTCTTTCAGAGAACTATGTATTAGGCCGGCGCCACACACACACGCGGCGCCACATCAAACACTCTTCGGTCGCGTCAAATCCGCAATCAGGCGGATTCAATTGTCTATGGATCCTACAGAACCAAACTTATACGTCTATGGATCTACTTACTTGTTGTCAAAGGGAATGAATTCGATACACGTAAATTTCATAATATTGTAATGTTTTACACAAGATAATTCGGAAATATTGAAAAAATGCAAACTTTGATGTTGCTTATATCTTTAACCGTTGACATTTCATTCAAAGTGTAAATAATATTTTCTATTCAAAATCGAACGAGAAAATCTTTCCATAAGTTTTTGCTACTAGCTATCAGTCAGTATATTTTTTGTTAGTGAAAATCACTGGCAAAATTGGCAGTAAAGCTATTAAGTTGTAAAATAAAAATGCTTCACCAAAAATGAATAAAAAAATAAAAATAGCATAAATATTCGTATTTAATAGTATTCTTTCTATAATAATGTAATATAATCCCAATTATAATAATTTCGTTATCAGTCGGTCCATCAGTCCGCCTATCCGCCCGTCGTAACTTCGTGTGACGTCCGTAATTTTTTCTTTTTTATAAATAAAATAAAAACTTATTCCTAAATAACCGACATGTTAAAGAACCATCATTTTTGACCGGTTACACCTAGTTAGCTAATAACGTAGATGGAGTAGCTGGTTGGTGGTTCGAGCCCCATTCCAGGAAACCAGCAAGTTAGATCTATTTTCAAAGCACAATTGTTTAGCTTAATTTGAAAATAGTAAGAACATTGTTGCGACACGTATTCCGGGCTCGGTTATATTAAAAAATAAATAAAGAGGCGAAGTACGCTTTTTAAAATATTATTTAATGAACTTATTAAGAATGATTATTAAAAAAGTGTCTCTTAAAAGTTATGGTCGCAACCGAATGCAAGGAATCCTTTTTATCCTTGAACTTTAAAAAACTTTCACTTATCCAAAAACTTTTTTCAATAACAAAAGGGATGTCCTTTTACTAAAGGAGGTGTCACGCAAATATTATCATCCAGACTCCTTTGAATGTATCGACCGAAGTGAAAGTGTAAGAAGATATTTAGATGAAAAAAATGTTATACGATATTTTTGGGGTGTTGAAAAATAATATTTAAATGCGGATGAATCTTGCGATGGACCAGGTGTTTCAAAAAATAGGCTCGTTTTCAAAGGGGTTGATAAACAAGGATAGATTTCTGATTTTTTTTTTTACGGAGTACATTATGCAGCTGGAATTCTGACAGAGAAAACACTTTCTCGGCTCTACATTCTACTATTTACAAGTGTTTGTCAAACAATACTGTTGCCGAGATATGACAGAATTTTAATTAATTAATTAATTAATACTTCCAGAACCAATTGCAGAGAATAATAATGGATGTAAAAAATGACAGACACGCGTGGATAGAAAATGATGATAATAATGATGATATATAAATAATTGGAGTTTGTCAAATGTAACAAGTGATTTAGAAGGTATCATCAGCAAAACTAAAAGTTAGGCAATATTAAAACAACCAACTAGATGTAAGCTGAGTATTGATAATAAGCCTATGGAACAATTCATGAGTTTCAGATATTTAGGTGTAGAAATCTGAAGCCATAGCGATCTGTATACCGAAGTCCAAGAGCAAGTTAACAGAGCATCAGCCGTATCTGGGTGTCTCAAGACTTTGGCCTGGAGAAAAAAAAATGCGCATATTGAAAGTAAGGTCAAAACATACAAGACATGCGTGCGACTTATTATGACATACGCTGTAGAGACGCGGGCTAACACTGTCCGCACCAAAGGACTCGTCAGAACAATGGAATGAAGATGCTGACATCCATTACTGGAAAAACTCTACGTGACCACTTCCGAAATGAAGACATAATGAAAACTTGCAAAATATAGGACATAGCACGATGGAGTAGTTCCAGAAGGAGATTCTGGTGAGATAACGTGCCCAGAATGGAAAGTGACATACTCGTGCATACAGCAGCGAATGAAATCCCTCTGGACGACGCTTACCGGGAACACCACCGAAAAGATGGAGGGATAGCTGGACCTCGTCTTCCCAGGAGGCGTAGTTTTCTGTAGCACAGATTAACAGATCTACTAAAAGAAAAAGAAGAAGAAGAAGAAGAAAAAGAAGAAGAAGATTAAGAAAGACACAGGTAGGTACTTATAGGTAAGAACTGAGTCTCAGTTATATTTATGCGATTGCATAATTGTAATTTGGATAAGTATTGCATTAACAATGGTATTTGAAGCGGAGTCGAAACTCGTCAGAAATAAGTCGAATTTTTAAAAAAAATATTCCGTTTTTATAATACGATAATGTAAGTTTTAATGTAACGAATGTGTATGATTTAGAAGTCTGTGGCGAGAGCCATTAAATAGTGGCGAGAGAAACATTAAAACCGGATGCACATGCATACCGGATACATTTATGCGGGCGGTCAATGTTTCGCGAATTAATTCGCTACCGCATGCAACTGAGCTATCGGTGCTGCATCCGAGAATGAATCTGCTTTATCGCTGCGCTGCGATAATGTTCCCATTTCGTACATGATCGCGTTGCATTAATACTCTGAATGTAATGCATGTTGCAAGAGCAGGATGAAGAAATTTGTAATTGCGATATTGGTTTCATTAGAAATAAATTGTATATTGTTTATGTAATTTTTACCTAGTACCTATTCCGTTAAAAATGTTTAAAAAAACTGTAGGTATCACATACTATTGTTTCTATCTCTTTTACTCGAATTAAATCGGCCAAAGTCGGAGACGGCAGATTTTTAAACGAATTTATAACACTGTTTTAACAGAAGGTGTTTCATTTTTATGGCGATAGTATAATTAACGAAAAACCATACTTTAGAAGTAAATGGGAGTCATGAAAATTCGAGTCTTGTGTTATATTTTATTTTTATTTTTACCATAAATTTTATAGATAAGGTTTCTCATGTATATTATTTTTATTTTGACCTTAATTTTATAAATAAGGTTTCTTATTTACTTGTACAAAGGCAGTTGAATGAAGGTTGCGACCATTCTCGATCGAGATGCGACAATTAAATATAATAACCATTAATATAATATTGAATAAAAACTATTTTTTGCATCACTGTTTTCGCAGGGTTGAAATCATGATTCACCCTTTAAAAACAATTATTGTACTAAGGGTAATTATCACATGTTCTATACACCCCGCCCCGATATGACGTCACTCGAGCACTTGTGTACGCGGAATTTCGACTCAAAGTGTTGCGGGTAAAGGATTGATGTCGTGTGGTATTTGAAATACACAGATATGGGAAATGTTTGAAAAATGTTTTTCTTTATATGTAATTGTTTATTTTTTATTTGTGTGTGCCTACGGTATAAAGCACTAAAGAAGAAAATTTTAAAACATGAAGACATCCTTTCAGTTTAAACACTATTAAGAGCAAATATTCAAGAATGCAATCAAAATAACAACATAGATTTAAATAAACAGGTTATAAAATTTTAAAATAAAATCACCAAATTATAATAAAAATATGTAAATTAAAATATATATACAAAAAATTAATTGAATAAAACGCTATTTGATGTTAATAAAATAATAAAAGAGTTAAAAAAACTACGAGTAAAAAAATAAGCACTTGTAGATTTCAATATAGAAACTATCTCTGCCCTATTGACTATGGACTTCGTGCATTCATATTTTGTAGTGTAGCATTTCCTGCACATATTTAACCTGCATTTCCCACTTAATTGATCATAACGAAGAGGTTTCTCTCTTTGGATGATAAGTATATTCCAATTGCCATTTGTCCCTGCGCTTTGGAGACAGAGAAGAGGTTTTGTGTGGACGCCTCCCTGTCCCGCTCACATTCCAGTGAGAGTGTTGGCGGGGCGGTGAGCACAGCCAGTTTGGCCGATATGGGAATTATTTCTTATAGAACGGCCCTAGGTGTTGTGGGTCCCTCTTCTCTGTCATATTAACTTAAGAAATTAAAAAAAAAAAGATTCAACAATCGACGAATCTCAGAATATTTGGTGGGTTAGGAGTGTAGGTGTTCAGAGAAGAAAATGTCCACCCGTCCAAAGACATCTTCTTGTGTCGGCACGTGATGCATATTGCGTGAGTGGCGCGTGGTGTGTGTACATATATATACAGGGCTTAATATAATAATATATACTCACGATTAACTGTGGTATTTTATTGGCACAAATTTACAGAGGTGGCATTAAGTACAGAAAATATTGCTTCCGATGTACCTAAGGGCGACCTGTACACACTAACACAACACACAACGAAATAATATGCGTCGTACACACGGCGTACAAATACTAACTCGATTGTCTTTCTTAAATGAAAAGAGATCTACATCATATGTTTTTTTAAATTTTTATAATTATTTAATTTTATTGACAATGTATAAATATTTTACGAAAATTTTGAAAATAAAATGATTAAAATACACATTTGATGATAATTAACTTGTAAAGAATGTTCAAAATAATATTATGAGTGTCGCAAATCAATAAATACAATTTAAAAATGTGTTAGATGACGCTGAGACATATCTCCAGCGAAAATACAAGAATTGAATTTCTACAGTCAAAGGTTTGTATAAACCATCCGTTTTTATTCGCTTTCTTTTAACTCGTGGCGTCTGATTGCTTGCTTGTCTGACGAAAAAACTTTGGATCGATTTTTAATCCTTTTCCCATGATCCAATCGAGCTGAAACTTTGCAGACAGACTCGTGGCGACGATAAAAATGATCTAACAAATTTTCCTTTAAAAAATTAATAATTATAGTATAATTTTGGACTTTTCGAATTTTTTTTTACCCCCTTTTGTAGCGTCGCCCGACTCGAGCCCAACGCGTGGGGTAAGCGCCAAACCTGTTTCAACTAGTAAATGAGAAAGGGAGTATAATAAAAATTTGGTTTTTAAGGGTTAGTTTTTTTTCAATACCGAACGATATAGATCATTAATCAATCATAACCTTAAAAATGGTCTTGTTTTGGGTATCGGTGCTTTTAATTGGTAAGTTTTCATATAAAATAAGATGAAATTTTCCGGGGTGTTGCTGTAACGCTCACAAAGTGCATTGATATTAGTGCGTTTCATCCCCGCATTACGGCGCTATATTAAAGTGGTGGCTTAATTTGAATATTTGGTCAATTGAAACAAATAATAATAATTGGTCCTGTATTTGAGTAATGGATTATTTCTGCTCCCAACATTTTGGATTTTGCTTTATTCGTGAAGTGTATGGATTTGGCTGCCATTACACGCACTCATTACAACTACGCCATATTTATATGCATAAATTTATCATTTCATTGAAGTCGTTAGATATTAATACAATTAAAAATATTTATATTACAATTTTAAATATAAATAATTGCATAGGTTCATAACTTTATATGATGGATCGTAACATAAGACAATTTTATCTCAATAATAATAATTTCGTCGTCTGTCTGTCTGTGTGTAACTTCCTGCAACGTTGGTAACTTGTTTTATAAAAACTTTTTTCCTTTTCTTCTTTTTTTTAAAAATAAATATATCGTTACTTATTCTTTAGGAACTGACATGTAAAAGTACGGCCATTTTGACCGGCAACAGTTAGTTAGTAAATGGTGTGGTGGTTATGAATCTTGCCTAGTGATCTATTGGTCCCTTGGATTGAGTCTCAAACCATCGACCACTGGATCACCAGGCGCGTTTTTTAACCACTAGTTAAACAAGAACGTAAAGATTATTTTTTATTTTTCATTTATTGGTTTTCTTACAGCCATATAATTAATAAATCTTGAAAAAAATACAATTATTGATGTACAGAACCTTGAGCCAATTACAGTACAATTACAATTACAAGGAAATACACATGTACAAGAATATTTATTATACCAGGATCGATAAAAAAAAGAAAAAATAATATGTCAAATTGTGAGTTTGTGTGAGTGTGTGTATTTGTGTGTTTTTATGTGTCTGTGTGTGCATGCGTTTTTATGTGTTCATGTGTGTGTTCACATGTGTGCGAAGAAAAATGTCATCGCGCGAGTTTATACGTAAGGGATTTTGTTGTTTTGTGAAGTTCAAAACTTAAATATGAAATATCGAGATCTGCAAAGGCCGTGTCATAGGTATCTAAAACTCTGTTAATAATACAGTTTTTACCGTACTGTTGTTGTAATAATGTATATGATACATTATAATCAGAAACACAAGAGCGCCTATACTATACAATTGTATCAAAAATAATATCAAAGCTTAACATAACTCGCCATTCTGCAGAATTTAGAGACTTGGTAATATATACAGGAGTGTAGAAATTTTTAATCTAAGTCTTCTTTTTTATATATTTTTATATTTATTTCTTAAGTTAAGTTAGTTATGATATGACGTCCCCGTATATTAACTAGTATTTTACATTTTATATTCTACAATCTATTTTTAATATATTATCCATTATAACTTACATATTGACATTTACATATCCTATAATATCGAGGGTAGATAGCAAAAGGGCATGAGTGATTATTTCGAACCTTACAAGAGAGCATAAGAAAGTTCTGTGAATCCCATTTTGCCAATGTTTCTTTTATTATTAAATAATTTCCGTTATTTGTTTACCCAAAATCGATCGGAAATCGTTTGACAATAAAAGAAGCATTGACAAAATCAGATTGACAGAACTTTTCTTAGCTCTCTTGTAAAGTTAGAAATAATCACTAATGCCCTTTTGGTTTTCTACCCTCGATATAATACAATCTATAATATAATCTAATCTTTAATCTAAAGTACAATTTAAAATAAACAATACGTATATAATAATGTATCAATAATACATATCATATTAATCTAATTTTATAAATGATTCCATATAATTATAATTGTTTTTTTTGTAATTATTTGAACAACGTATTTTATCTTTTTTATTCTAAAAGTATTTTTTGTTTAATTTATTTTATTTATTGCTAGCAATGTTAATCACAAATAAACTCCTTATTTTTTTATTGTAAGATGATTTGTACCGTATATAAATAAATAAATAAATAATTAATATAACTCTCCATTCTACAGAATTTAGAGATTTGGCTATATATACAGTAGTGTAGAAATTTTTGATTGTCGATTTTTGATTTTCAATTTGTTAGTATATAATTGTATCCTGACGAAGGGGCCATGGGCTCTGAAACATATTCATATTTTTCAATACGTGAGTGGTGAAAATAAAATAAAAAATTTATTAATTATAAAAAAAAGAGTTATTTATTTGTGTTAGTTATACTGTAGGAGTAATCCTTTATTGGGTAATTTAAAATATTAACTACTGGCCGCGATGTGACCATCACCGAAATTATTCCAGGGAACCAACCTACTTGCGTTAATTTCTTCTTTATTCGTTTCGTTTTACGATCCGGTTCTCACAGAAATACCAATATCTAACACATGCAGCCTTTAAATTGATAAATAAACTTCCTCGTTAGATATTAATTGGTAGCGACGCTAATAATCCATTGTTTGTTATAAATTAAACAATTTTAATATGCTCGGGCGCCATGGAGACGATTGCCAGGAAATATTTATCACCGAGCACGTGGTCCTGTGTTTGTATATTAATTGAAAGCTTAATCAATTCAGTCGTTCATACAACACGTCCGCGATGCTGTAGGGAAATGCGCAGAAAATAACACCGATTCACTTTGATAAATAAAATATAGAAAATACATTTTGCCACGAGAGTCAACAACAATGGTAACTGAACTATATAGAAGAAACCATAAAACAATAGAAATATAGAGAAACATGTCGAACATTCGCGAAACCAACATTTATGTATAAAAGCGACTACAGGCGCGCGCGGACTGAGTTGTTTATTGTGACATTTTGGCGATCCCATGGAAACCAGCGGTGATTCAGTGTGGCTGGCGAGCCAAATACCATAGACAATAATAATTAAGAAGAGTAATTAACAGACGTTTAGAAATAAGGGCGACAACTTACATTCGGGTTGACGTGAATTAGTCCGAACCTGTGTGGAACATTCTAGTAGCAATTAGTGTGAATTTAAGAAGGGTGCTCTGATTAAATTAATGTCAAGTGACTTTATGCAATAAATATATTTTTAAATTGTTTTTAGTGTTTTATCACATTTGTATATATTTCTATGATCCCGTGATAATATATATATAAATGTGACGTCTTTGGGTAGGTACGTAAGTACACAAGTGACAGACGTATGCGCGGACGGACACACATGTGTGTGTTGTTGTGAGAGCGTATGGTGACGTACTTCCGGAGAGAATGCTTGAGGGGTTACAACACCACAGGAGCCTGAAATTGAGCAGAAATTGAGTGATTTTTTACATTTAATTCATGAAAAATATTGAAAAAAGATGGTCGCGTCATGTCCACGCCCGTGGAGCTCCTCCACAGTGGCTGAGATGCAACTTTCCCCGATGTACGTTTCTCCGAGATAGAAAAAAGCGCATATATTTATTTATAAATAAAACATCTAATATATAGCATATATGATTTGGAAAATAAATTATTGGGAAAATATATTTTTTGTAAAATTGGTAGCAGTTAAATTAAACTTTTTTTTTCAGTATTTGTGACTTATTTTTTCTAAAATGCTAGACTATTATGCCAGTAATTTATATCAAATATCAAAAAATGAATTCGTTTAGATACAAGTCAAATAAAATGATTAGAACCTTACAAAAAAATCCGGTTCTAATTTCTTTCAATGCGAATGAATTTTTGATATTGGATATAAGTTGCTTTTATGATACTTCAACGTTCAACAGAAGATAACTCTGTAATATTTAAAAAAAAAATGCCTAAATCGATGTCGCTTATCTTCTTGACTAGTCACATTTTGCCCAAAGTGCAAATAATACTTCGCATTCAAAATTGAATGAAGAAGAAGTTTTTGTTACTAGCTACGAGATATCTCGTAAAATTTAAAATAATAAAAAATCTTATTTTTGTTCGACGATTATAAATACGTTACGAAAAATAAAATTTGAAATACCTCGTTGAGCACTATTGAGCAGCCAGGTGGGTAGGTAGTGGTGCGGTGTGCGGTGTGGTGTGGCGCAGGACTCGGTGGTTAAAGGTGAAGACCCTCGCAGGGCAGGCCTTGGGTTCATTAAGGTTCCGCCACGCGTGGGTCGGGACACATATAGAGCCTAAAAAGGAATCCATTGTTTCATATTTACAATCAGATGACGTCATAAATCAACAAATGCTCATGTAAAACAACCACATAAATTAAAATCATTTATCGTCAGCGATTTCGTTGTTTAGAATTTCAACAAATAGATTTAAGTTAAGAGAGTAACCACCCCGATATTTAGATTACAAGGAGATACAGCAATTTTATATTATAATTAAGAAACATTTCAGAAGGTTATGGTAATAAGTAATAAGTATTCTGAATTTTGCAATCAGATTTTTGAAACAAACCATTCTTTTGAACCAAGTGTTTAGAAATTTTACATACAATGTATACAAATAATGCCTTATCGGTAAAATAAATTGTAAATAATATTCAGAATAATATAAAGATTATCGCAAATCAATAAATACTATTTGGGAATGAGTTCCAGATTAAAATGTAAAAAGATATTAAATTATATAAAAGATAGAAATTAGAAAAAGCATTAACTTAATGAATATTTATTTTTTGATTTTTATATGTCTATACTTTCAATATTAATTTGAGTACCTATACGTTGTATTTTGACGAAGGGACCATTGGCCCCGAAATATGTAGATTATGCAATAAATAGGGATTTTAAACAAAGTCTTTACTAACAATATAAGAATGTTTTAAGAACACTTCTCAGAACACATGTTCTGAGAAGACAACGGGTCGCACGGTTGCTATTAGCATTAAAAAAATGCAAACCAGAGAAAGACCGATAAAGGAGGTTTTTCTTATAATACGGTCCTCATTATTCTGAGAAGACAATTATTCGATTTTGACCACAGAGGGTTAAGATAAATTATAGAAGTCTCATAGAGACGAAGCGATTTATATGGGAAACGTTAATGGAAGTCTTTATAGGTGGCCCAGGGCTTACGACCTGTATGCGCTGGCTAAGGTGATCACCTTACACAATGTAAAAACATCTACACATAATCAAATTTTTGAAAGTTGTATATAATATGTTCTAAATTAGCTTCTTTCGCATATTTGAAAGGACAGTATACCCATGACATTGTATATATAGATTTCGTAGTTGGTAATGATACCTCTACATTTTTTTCGAAGAAATACCAAAATTTTCAAAATACCAAATCGTTGTGACACCCAATTTTCTTCAGGTGTTATCAAAGGATTGTAACAAAGGTCACAAAAGTGGTATCTTGCACCGAATGTGTTGTGGGTTGGTAGCTGATTGGGATCCCAATAAATAAGGCCTGGCCGCTCACTGAAAGGTAGCAGACCCCCAGGGTGATGTCACAATGGATCTGACCTCAAAAAAAGAATTCAAATAATCATTCTTATAGGGTGTCTAATATTAGATTTTTTCTCTTCATTTTGGTGCAGTGTTTACTGAAAATTTCGAATTAAAAATTTCAGAAAATATTTAGATATTTATAGATAGATATTTCTCTCCAATACCGTGATTTACATACAATACTCTTCATTTGCCAATAGCGAAGAGCAAAACTTCATTTTGGAATGAAGAATGGAAGTTCAGCTTCACACGTTCACCAGTTTGAAGGATTAAAAATGAACGCTTCATTTTTAGTAGGTACCGAAAAATTACACTGTTTGTCTATGTTTCGATTAAAAACATGTGAAGTGTGAAGTCGAATACAATGAAGTATTTAATTTGAAATTTGAAGTTCGAAGTGCGCAGTTTGATGCGTAGAGTTCGATGAAAAACGTGTGAAGTGTGTAGTACTTTTTTGAAGTACTGAGTTCAAGGCGGACCCATCATATTCGCCACGCAAAATTGACATTTTTTCACACTCTAAACAAAAAAAAACATTTTTGCAACGATGTGATGATTGATACATAAATCTGAGTTGTCTCTTTTTGTGATTTTGTACCTTTGTACATTCTGGTCTCATTCTGACCATTGAGAACGGTTTTGTGCGTCTACTGGCTGCATGTAGACTAACACGTAATTAATTTTAAAAAATTTGTTTGTATCTACTTATATTTATTAATTACACCTATATGTTTCCATCGTCAGGGTGTTTTATAAAACACCCAAACGATGGAAAGGTTATTACGAAACATGAAGATGTAATTAATAAATATAAGTATATGCAAACAAATAATTAAATCAATTTTTAAAATGTCAATCTGCAAAGTAGCTGAACCAAATGAAAAAAAAATGTACTTGATGATTTGTAGAAGTATTTGATGACAGTGATTTTGTTATACCATCATGCATGATATTTATGGGCTCATATGCCTACTTTTGTTCTGAATTGAATAAAATAAAATAAATAAATATTTGGGCTAAATACATTTAAAACAAAAACGTTACCCAATTCGTCAATTTGGCACGAAATGAAGAGTTTTTATGAAAGAGAAAGTTGAATCGTTCATAGTTTTTATTCAACGGATCGCTAAGGTATCCTTTCCCTTAATGGTATATGAAAGAAGGGTGTTCCATGAAAGAGTAGGGACATAATGTAATATGTACCTTTGCGATGTTAAGAGTTCCTACCTACGTAGAGAACGCAGACAAAAAGGGAGTCAGATCATTTTAAGGATCAATTGAATGGTTGAATCGGTACCTACCTGGATCGTATTTGGGTCAAAGTTTTTTGAGGTAACTTTCTTTAGATGGGTGATTTCTATGAGACAGACAAAGAAGAGTAGAATCAGTTTTTGTTTGCAAATTCAGACAATGGTACAGCTAAGTACTAACAGAATTATTTAGATCTTGCACGTACGAGAAGGTTGCATAAATGATCGCGTTATTAGATTTACAAAAAAAATATTAAAAAATAATTACAAATTCTTTAGGATATCTTACACACCACCAATTAACCCTTGAGCTGCCAGCCACATTTATTTTTATTCTTTATTATTGATTTATTACAGGCATTTTGAAAAACTGTAGCTATTCGCAGTTTATAAGCATAAAACAGTCCCTAACATATAGGTGTGTTAGGGACAAGTTTGGCGTGTTAATTATTATTATATTAGGGACTATTCCAAAACGCCCACACTGTTCGAAAACCTCCGGTATTGTGCGGCTCTTATAGATTTTAGAATCTCATGACACGAAAATAAAAACAAAATATTTTTTCTCTTTAAGTGCATATATACAGGGTGTACCAAAGCTAGCAGCAGAAACTTGACAGGTAGATTCTCTCATAACATCTCATAACATCCTGACTCATCAGACTCATAACATCCTGACTATGTTATGAATCTAAAATGTTCAAGCAACCATGGCCTAATATCAATACTTATAGAGATATGCAATATCAAAGTTTGCATTTGTTTTTCAATATTACTTACTTATTTTTTGCAAAACGTTGAACTATCATTACAGTATCTTATGTCGGTTATGAAATATTCATTCGCTTTAATACAAGTCAATTAAAATGATAAAAACCTTGCAAAAATTGAAAACAGTCATTTTTTACAAGGTTTTTATCATTTTATTTAAGTTGTATTGAAGCAAATGAATTTTTCATAATTGATACGAGTTATTGTAATGATAGTTCAACTTTTTGCAAAAAATAAGTCAGAAATATTGAAAAAAATGCAAATTTCGATATTGCATATCTCCATAACTATTGATATTAGGTCATTGTTGCTTGAACATTTTAGACTTATTACGCAGTCAGGAATCTGCCGGCCAAGTTTCTGCTGCTAGCTCTCGTACACCTGTATATATATGTTTCCAAATACATTATTATAACAGAGTAAATAATGAACAAATTAGTAGTGAATTTATCTTAGTAGGTACGATTAAGAAGTGTTTGCTCAGGTGGTTTAACCATGGGGAAGGTTAAAAATAAAATAAAATAACTGAAAAAACTGTGATACCATTAGCTCTCTGCATATCCGTGCGAAGACACCAGTGACTAATCAAAATAAAAACTTTTACAATTTATTCTTATAAGGGTCTGAAACATTTTTTACCCATGGCAGGGCGGCCGGTCCCCTCTGTATAAACAATTTATACCTAATTACCATATCGAATCCCATAGATTATTGCATACAAAACCACCAGGATAATGGACAAAAATATACATAAATATTCTAGACGAAAGAGTTCGATTCTGAAAATGTCAGATCTGACATTTATGTCTCTTTGCATTATTCGATATGACGTATTCAAATTTTAAATGACATGCATTGCGATCAATATTATTTTAAACTATTATACTCACATATTTTTTGGCAAATACGAGGTAATGTTTTATTTATACGGTACGAAATTCTATTAAACAAAAAAATCGATTTTGATCCACTTAAACAAGAATAATATTAAAAATCTATTTAACCATAATAATATAATAAAAAAGATTTTGTCTGGGTCATGTGGAGAGAATGTCCGAGCATCAAGCATCAAAGTCCCTGCTGAACTCAAAGCCAACAGAGCGAAGGAGCTTAGGAAGGCCAAAATTAAGATGGAGTGACAACGTCTTCAAAGAAATTTCTGTCTTGGAGCTTCTTCTGAACTGGAGAGAGCTGATACAAAACTGAGGAAGACTCTTGAGGAGGCCAAGACCCACCAGGGGTTGTAGAGCCTAGAGTGAGAAAATTAAAAATAAACTGAGATACTTAGTTTTAACAAATAATTATTGTTTCCGTTACACAAAATTAGAAATTATACTGAAATATTGTGTTTTTTGTGTAAAAAATGAATATTTTTCGGTAATTAGTATAAAATATGTTAATTATTTTAATATTACTAATTAACATACTTTGATAATTCCATATCATTTTTATTAACTCTCATAGTAAAATAACACACAATATTGTGTTTTATAAATATTCACCTGTACCGGTAGCGGAATCGATGCCATGCGCCTGTAAGACCTTTTTGAAATTAAAGAAATTTTGGAGGCATCACAAATCGATTCCAATACTTCACAAATTTATTGTCAAATCGTCATAAAAATAAAAAAAATAATTTTCTTTTGTTAAAATTAAAAGCATAGATTTATAATATATTATCAATTCTCATTTCTATGACCATAGATTAGATATTCGATAATGTTCTTAAAAAAGGCCAATAAAAACGTATCATAAAATATAAAAAAAAATTCCGGTACCGGGAATCGAACCCGAGCCTCCTGGGTGAGAGCCAGGTATCCTAGCCACTAGACCATACCGGAGATGAGCGCTCTCTCGGTAAAGTCGTATAAATATGATAATTAATTTCACATTTCTTTATCAATTTCACAAAAATAAATTTCACTTAGTTAAAAACATAATTAAAAAATTCTTTTACTATAAATACGTTTATTCCACGTCTAAAAATATTTTTAGAGATTAAGTAAATATCTCACACATAGAAAAAAATATTATCACTTATGTAGATGAATGTGTTCACATTGTAAACATATAGTTTGCTCTTCAAAATAATTAAATCTTAGTGTTTTTTTTAACATTAGCCATAATGTATAGGTACTCCATATGGCCAGACATTGCATGAAGAATTATGCATTTATTAGTTTAATATACTTCAATATTTGATACTTCATCATTATATGCACCATCTGGTAGCGTTAGTGATGGACATTAATTTATAGAGAATTATGTATTTTGATTACAATCTGAAGAATATGTTAATAATTATGATAGGGATATTACATACATATACATATTATATACATATACTTTTTAATAGAGATTCGAACACTGAATAGGTGTCACATCAGTTTTCTTACTTTTTTCATATCAAGTTAAAAGCTTTTTGCAAATGGGACTAACTTGGTGGTATTCTGGAAGATCGAACCAGCTACCACTGGATCACTAGGCGAGAGTCTTAACAACTGGACCAACGAGCTACTCCCTACTAGGATCACTAACGCCGGTCAGATTGCGTTCGCTCTGTTGCTAATATCACTTGAGCAAACCGTCACGAATGACCAACTCCGCGTCGCGTGAGGCCTTTGTATTTATAGATAACATCGCCTTCTAAATCCTTCGAGACTAGACGTTTTGAGAGACTTGTGGAACTTTCCGAAGATTACGTGAGACTTGTGGAACGTACTACAGTTCCGCAGTCTTGTTGTCAGTATATCATTTCGTGACAATATAATAGATTTATTTCGTCGAAATTCTAGTTAAGTACAGCTTATTTTTACGTGTTGACTGCATACTATTGTAATGCATTGACGTATGTATATTGTCACGTGTCGTGGCTGCAGTAGGAATTAATGAAAACGCTGGGATTTAATACAGGATTTATTGAATACCGATTAATTAATTAAACTAACGTACAAAGTCACTTATCACTATTAAATGTAACGCTATTCCTTAAATTAAACTATTTCGCAAATTTATCACTTGTAAATAGACACTTTATATTCGCTTTAACATTATATTCACTGTTCACTAGAATAGTCCATCAATTTCCGCACTTTTTAATTTCGCTTCGGTTTTATTTCGAGACGTAAGAACTTTCTAGAATCGCTGTCGAATTATCACTTGCTTGGCATCACTGGATTCTCGCCGCTACCGCTCGCTTGGCCGGCTTGATCCGCCGCCCGCGGCTACCTTCGCTTGTACTATCGCTGTCAACGCGCACGGAAAAACAACTCACTCCTTACGCCCGTGTGCCGTATTTATATTCGGTAATGCTCTGATATCGAAATTCCGAGACGTTTCCCGCGTTTTCAAGACTTTTGGAGATGTTTCTCGTAAGCAGTAGATTATGCTAGGCCGTTCTGGAATCTTCGTTAGTATTGTGAACATTTCAAACTGTCACTTGACACGAGTGCGTGATTCTTTTTAGCCTCGTTACAATATACAAATGGAATAATAAAATTATGAAAATGTGACATTTTCAATCGAGGT
>JADDOH010022236.1:0-13312 GCA_016648135.1 Agrypnia vestita | reverse complement strand
GCTTCATGATAACGCTAGACCACACACTGCACAACAGACGGCTACCAAATTAGAGGAGCTTCAATTGGAATGTCTAAGACATCCACCGTACTCTCCGGACCTTGCCCCAACAGATACCATTTTTTTCGAAATTTGGATAACTTCTTGCAAAGGAAAAAATTCAACTCCGATGGGGCAGTCCAAACCGCCTTCAAAGATTTTATTGATTCCCGTCCGAATGGTTTTTTTAGTAAAGGGATCGATGAACTACCTATGAGATGGCAAAGTGCATAGATAGCAATGGTACATACTTTTGATTAAATAAATATATTATAATAAAAAAAAATCGGCTTTATGTTCCTCCCATACTAAACGTCAATTTCATATGTAAGGACCTAATATATTTTTTAACCATATATAATGAACTATTCTAAGTAGCTTTAAGGTACAGATACACATGCTTCTTTACTGGCATGCTAATGAGCATGCCACTTATAAGCATGCCCTAACAACTGTACACACTTGCTCATTACTGGCATGCTTATTAGTGGCATGCTCATAAATAAGCATGCCCAAAGCTAACAATCAAACACACATGCTTATTAGTGGCATGCTCTTGTCATAGAATAGAAACGCTCTTGTTCAAAATGGAAACTTTGCAATCTGAAATAGAAAATTCGAGTGAACCAATAAATCAAAAAAGTTCCCAAGTTTCCATCCGCACATTTTTGATTTTAGTTTGCCTATTAATAAAGTTTCGTAAACATTATTTCTCACTATATTATTTTTACACAACGGTGACCGAGTATTCCACAGACATTCGTGATTCCTATTAAGTCACGAAAAGTAATGTCATCTCCCCAACGCGCTATATTTGTTTCATCTGTCGCGGACTGAGAAGATCGCATCGATAATACTAGTCGCGAAGCCCGCGAATGACATAAGCATGCTCATAAATAAGCAAGTCTGTTCACACATGCTCCAAAAATATCCCTTCTCTATGGTGAATGACAGTGGCATGCTTATAAATCAACCGGCGGTTGATTTTTGAGCATGCCACTAGGTGGCATGCTCATTTCTAGCAATGTGCGTACACACATGCCACTAATGCCACTGTCAAGGTCGATACTGCGCATGCTCACGTGCCACTAAAGAAGCATGTGTATCAGACGCCTTAATCCACAAAAATAACTGTTCTATAAAAGAATTATTGTAAACAAGGATTTTCTAAATAAATAAATATTTTATATATTTATCTATCACAGAAGACGATTTATACAAACGTAAAGAAAAATATAATTTTCTTTCATTTGAAACAATGCCAAGCTTCACTTGTCATTGTAGCTCTATGTAGCGTAGACGGTCTATGGTCGCTATTATCTACGGATAGTAGAAACCATTGTTAAAAATTATCTATGATTGATGATAGAGAAATTTGATAAGATTAGTTCGAAAAATAAAAGGTGATTGCTATCGTAACTGTGAATAAGGAACCGGCATTACAATTAGTAACATTAAATGTCGTTCCTCCTTTACAGATAATGTTTTTTTTACTAGATATCTACCTTTCATTACGTAAATCTTATGAGATTGATAAAATAAATCTTCTTTACAGAAACCCAATTGTGTTCCAATTGATTGTGTCGTAATCACAAGGAAATTATCATTATACATATATAATAAAAACGGTAATAATGCTAATTTCAGATAAACGTTTCTTTTCACAAAAATAAATTAAACATTTAATGATATCATCGATGGCAATATCGTCGTAAATAAACATTTTAATATTATATAAAATGTTCAAAAACCTACATTTTACGAAGTTTCTTAATAAATTATCATAAACTAATTCATGTAAATAGAAACGGATTGTCTTTGTGTAATTGTTGAACTTAGTAATTCATATAAAAAATAATAAAACAAAAAAAAGAACAAATGTACTCGACATAATCATTATGATTTGACAGATGGAATTCACCATAGAAAAGAGAAATAGATTTCGCATAAAATGTTTTGAGTGGAATTTGTACAAAATGTCATTTTGGCAAGTGATGTGCGCGCAGTTCTCACGTCACATTGGACCTTTCGATGAAACACGCTACTACATGAAAAATATACTTGTCCATTACAAAAAAACTCGCAGACATAGAGATGAGTCAGAAGACACGGTTCAGGACGAGTTTTTTCTCGACTTGACTAGATCTATGGAACAAATTTATTGGGCGCAAACAAGTGAGATAAATTATGAATTGACATGAAGTTGGATACAGAAACGTCAGAAATAAAACGTCTAGCCGTAGGAGAATTACGGCTAGAATTTTAAATCGACTTTTTCTTAAGATATTTAATTAATATTAGTTTCCCAGAAACGTTACTAATGCACAGCTTTTTTACTTATACGCGCTGCACGCCACTGCCGGGTCAATATAATGAAATGGACTTCTCGGTCGTTACAATGGTTATTTATTATGCTAAATTCAATTGTTGAAAAGTTCAAATTTATTTTATATCTAAACTTTCTAAAGATTAATTTTATTTCCTCTACGTGCTACAGGATGAAGAAGCTTAATGGTATACGAATGAAAAAAATGATTATTATTCATAATTAGCCTTTATAATTACTTAGGTACATTTCTTACTCCCACTTATTAGGCTAGTTTTATAATTGTAATATTCTATTCTGGAATCCTATTTCAACAGTTCCACTTAATTGTGAGGTTGGTTGGAAGAAATTGTCAACTGGCAATAAACGCGAGATTGTAATAGGTATGTATGTAAAAATTTAATAATGAATAATGCCGAGAATACGTTGGATTTAGTTACGAATGAAGACGTTTAGGGATTGGATGGCTAAAAAACACGCATTTAAAACATTAAAAATCCCAACATCTCAATGTCTCGGACATGTATCAAGCCATCCAAAGGAGCATCAGATCTTTCATCTTAAGGGGGGGGTAAGGTTTTTAACTTTTTTTTTTTTCATTTTATTTTTAATTTTTTAAATGAATGTATAACATCGCAAAAATATTGTGTCAAAATTTCAAGTCAATCGGAGCAAAATTGACGAAATTGTGAACATTTGAGCGATACTCAGACTGTTTTCTATACCTGCTCGGGCAGCTAAGAGGCGCTCTCATCTGAGAAGTACCGGACGTGCTAGTGTATTGGAAGAGTTTTGCGTAGACAAGGACAAAAAGATGCTGATGATGAAAGCTCTTTGCTGTGTGAACATGGCATCGACGATAATGTGTAAGTATAAAATAAGTGTTGAGTTTTATTTTGAATTTTACAGTGTGCAAAACTTTAAAGCGTTTTCCCCACATCTCACGTTTTCAAAGTCGGTGTCCATTATAACTTCAAAACTACTGCACCGATCCTTTTGAAATTTTGAACACTATTTCTGTACATAATTTACAAGGTTACGCTGGAGAGTTTTTTCAAATTTGTTATTAATTTTTATTTTTTAATAACAAATTAGTCGATATTTTTCGCAAAAAATCGCGTTTTTCCCTTAAAAGTTTCCCCAAAAAATTGAAAAATTGAAATTTCAAAAAACCCTCCCAGCGTTACCTGGGAAAACCTATTATCTAACGAATGAACTTTGATTTTTTGATTTCAGATGATCTAGCACCAAGTTATGATGGACACCGCAATTCTCCTTTTTTCCGAGACACGTCCGAATAATTGCTGCCATTGCCGTATTTTTTAATATTTCGTCTTGAAAATTTTTCACAATATTCTTCAAATGTCATACTTTAATGTGCTATTGGTTTTAATAAAGAGATTTTAACTGTGTCGTCACAAAAAATTCACAAAAACATGCCTTTTTTAGTACGAATTAACCTTACCCCCCCTTAAAATGCAGGGAAATATTTCTGGGAATCTGGACCTCGAAAGAAAGAAAGCAGGAAACAAAATAACAACAGCCAACAAAGCAGGAGAAGAAGATTGAATTTAAAAATTATTCGCAAAAAATTAATCGTAGCAGAAGAAAATATTTATCTTTTAAAATTTATGAAAATTTAATGAGAATTTGAAAACTGTTATATAATTATCCCAAGTTTCGGATGAATGGGAAGAGATAGAGAAAAAGGGACGAGAAAGAAGCATCAAGAAACCGTATTTCATCCGATCGAGGTTACTTAGTTTCAATTCTGACAACACGGGATGAAGAAGTCATTTGAATAGTTTAACACTATAAATTAAAATAAACTTTATAGTGCGAAATCGTGACTTGGCATAATAAAGTATTACACATGTTTTAAATGATATTCATGGAATGCGCAACTGATACGGGCCCATATGAATGAGTGATGCTTGTTTTTAACCTTTTAGGTCAATTTGTCTCTATTTGTTATAATCGCGGAGCTTCCAACTAACAGATAAATGCTGATATGAGCGCGAATTTTAATTAACAAGATATCGCTGGTAGAGTGGGGTATAGTACAACTCTCACGTGCTTGTACACAAGAATGTAAAGTTAACTAAACAATGATAAAAACTGATTAACCCCCAGAGCCCTTATAGGCGAAAACATTGTTTTGGCAACTCAGATCTTACAAATGAGATATTAAAAATAATAAACATGTCTGAAAATCAATATTTCTATAAATGATTATGGATATTTTATACGAACCGTATGTTTTTCCGAGAAACGATTCTCGACGTAGTTGTCTCTGACGTTCTGTTGATAAGATTAAAACGCACCTTATACCCAGATTAGTGAGGGAGTCCATTGAAATTTACAAACATCCCAATTTCAGTAGAGATGACAGTTACAAACTATCAAGTATTTGGCGCCCTGTTCTTACGACTTTGATTCAACCTTTGAGAGACGTCGCAGAAAATTCCGCTATTACGTATTACGAAAATTACGTAACTAGTACATATTGCACACTGGCGACCTCTATCGTACAAGAAGTGCATATAATTTACGCCCCCGCAAGCGTTAATCGGTCCGCCCTATACCTCCGCGGGTATAGGCTGTCCTCCTGATGACGTTGAATACGAATTCAACGAAACGTCGAGAATCGTTTTTCGAAAAAACATACGGTTCATATAAAATATCCGTAACCATTTATAATTAAATATGTCTAACGACCGTAATAACAACCTTAACTCTTTAATATCGAGTTTCTCTCTAGCAAACCTGTAAAAAAAATGTCTGATTTTAATATGCAACGTGCAGCGAATTTCGCTGCTTTTGTGGAGCAAAAACAAATTAAATGTAAAATAAATTATAGAACCTGAAAAACTTGACTGTGCTACAAATGTATCTTCAAGCAAATTAATATAATCACTTTATTGAGTAATCCAAACATATACGCTAAATGAGAAATATCTGCGCTGCCAAATTAAATCTCAATTTTGTTTTACCTGATATTATACCATTGTGAATTATTAAGACACGTTTTCTGTTATATTATCAATAATAGAATATCTAATAATGGCGTTACAAACCGTAGGAATTTGGAGCATCCGCTACATTCTAAACCAATTCTAATCCAGTCTACCATTGTCTTAGACTAATGAGAACAGTATCGTATTTGAAAATGCAGTGAAGCGACACATAAACAAATAACAATTTAGTGATCATTTGTCTTTGTTAGGTTATGTCAAGGGTCACAAAAATTGTTCATAAAATCATAACATTGTTCAAGATAGAATGAAGCATCTACCTAACAAGATAGAATGCTTGTATGCATATTAAATTAAAGGAGGTCGCATATATTTGTAAATTTATTTATTTATCTTAATAATTTAGTTCCACACATAATGTTGTGTGGGCTAATACATGATTTCACTTGGACATGTTGCATTCCATCTAATTATTTGAAAGTTTTAATCATATAATTTTTGCACTTCAGTTTAAACCTCCTTATATTCTCCATGTTTCGAATTTCCTTTGGCAGGCTATCGAAGATTTTTATACCTTTATACATCATACAATTTTGTGAGGTGTTTTTCTTTTTCTTTGGTAGTCTTATGTTGTCGCTTCCTCTTGTATTGTAGGAATGAAAATCCTTATTCAGCTTCATCCTGTCATCAAAGTATCTGGATACTAATCCGTATTTAATTTTAAATATTTGGACCATTACATTATAAATTATTATTTGATTTACAATTTCCAGTCCTAGGGCATTCAACATTTTTGTTATTTTAGTTCTCCTATTACACTTCAGTATTATGCGCATCGCTCTGTTTTGTACTATTTGTAGTTTCTTTAGCATTCCTTCGTTGCTTATAAATAATACTGGAACAATAATCTATGTGCAGGAAAATCATAGTATTGTATATTAATTAACTTGTATTTTTATTTATATGTCTTCTTATTCTTCCAAGTAAGGACACTTTTTTGCGATTTTCTTCACCACAAATTCAGTATTTTTGTAAATGTTAGTTTTGATGGTACAAAACCAATCCATTCCTCCTCTGACTAGATCGCTCCAGCAAAATAATATTGCGTAGTTCTAGAAAATAGTTAGCAGGTTACAAAATGACGTTCAACGGTTCTATAAAAGCTTTGAAAAATGTGGCGCGTGGAGCATAGTAAATCGAATACATAACTGTCTTCCTACGCGAGAACATACGGCCGGTGTGTTATTTGTGTTATTTTGACAGCGATGACTAATACTGGATACCGGTGAAATATTGGTGTCCAGTGTGTTACATGTATTATGAAATGCCGTTGTAATATATGCCGTAATATATAATAATAATAATGCCGAGTAGCTTGTTGGTCTAGTGGTATGACTCTCGCGTAATGATCCAGTGGTCGGTGGGTGACTGGTTAGAGTCCCAATCCATCTCTATTTTTTTTATAATGTTTACGGGGTATACCAGAGCTAGCAGCAGAAACTTGGCCGGTAGATTCCTGACTATGTTATGAGTCTAAAATGTTCAAGCAACTATGACCTAATATCAATAGTTTTGGAGATAAGCAATGAGAAAGTTTGCATTTTTTTTCAATATTTCTGACTTATTTTTTCCAAAAAGATGAACTATCATTACAGTTACTTATATCGATTATGAAAAATTCATTTGCTTCAATACAACTTAAATAAAATGATAAAAACAAAAACAAACATCATTTTATTCGACTTGTATTAAAGAGAATGAATTTTTCATAATCGACATAAGTTACTGTAAGAATAGTTCAACTTTTTGCAAAAAATAAGTCAGAAATGTTGAAAAAAAATGCAAACTTTCATATTGCATATCTCCATAACTATTGATATTAGATCATGGTTGCTCGAACATTTTAGATTCATAATACAGTCAGGAATCTACCGGCCAAGTTTCTGCTGCTAGCTCTGGTACACCCTGTATATATAATAATTTTTACAATGTAATTATTTACAAATAATTCCTAGAGCAATATAACAGAGTTGAATATTGTGTTTGCGTTAGAAATCGTGTATTCCCATGACTAAATGTGTTTAAACCAACTGTAACGAATCTGACAATTAACTAGTGACTCACTGTCTCGAATCTAACAGTGTTTTCACTGACCCAATACCCCTCCAGTCGAAGAGCACAAGAAGGTGTCAGTTAAAATATTAGTCTCTGAATCGAAATCGCCTCATCTATAATATTTCATCATTTTTCTCATCTCTTAAATGATTCTCAGTTTTGTCTTCGCTTTCTTCTGAAGAAGTCCAGATGAGACTCGTCTGTATCAAAAGCTGAGTCTGAGGTGATAAACGCGATAGCACCCACAAATCAATATTAAATTTTTAACAATATTTTTTATATGTTTTGAGAACACAATTATTGGATTTGTCCACTGCGGGTTTATTATCTAGACAGAATAAAGAAAGGAGTGCTGAGATGGTTTGGTAATGTAGAACGTATGAGCAGGGAAAGGATAGTTAATAAAATATATGGGGCGAGTGTTGAAGGCAAAAGGAATAGAGAGCATCCGCGAAAGACCTGGCATTATCAGACACTACAAGTTTTGGTCACTGTAGAGCTTGCATGAGAAGGTTTATGAATATAGCCGAAGCAAAAGTGGTGTGCCACATAGTAGTATATGGCATTTTTTCTATATATATATAAAGCTAATGTGCCGTTTTAGTACATTCTGAGATAAACGAATGAAACTGTTTTGAAAATAAAATTACACAGACTAGATTTATAAAAAAATATAGATTAAATAATTACAAGGCAGACTTTTCAAATGATCGGCAATGTTTTTTATAGTATATCTCCATTATTTATATGAAAAATTGACAAATTGATTCGTTCATCTCAGAATGTACTAAACGGCACATTGGCTTTATTATATATACAGTGACGATAAGTAACTTGCCTTAAAACAGGTCTGTCTAGTTGGGTAGTTACATATTTTATTGTATGATATTCTATTATTGTATAATTATATTTGTAATGTCACGAAACACCAGCCGCTTGACTGCGGGTTAACCCCGTGTGTGCGCGTGTGTGGGAACTACACGTGGCGTGCTTTATACGTCTGGAGTCTCTGAACTCGATTCCGCGACGTCACCGGCTTGGCAAAGAGCTTTGACACAAAGAGAGATACTTCTACCCTTTCATTCCGGGCCGCGCGGCGATCAAAGGACCGGATAATTGGACTTGTGGCGGATGAAACGGTAGAATTGGCCCGCCGTTGAGAGAAAACACCGCGCTCTTCCTCCTCCACTCCACGTGTACCAGTTATATTCGAGCACTCGCAAATCTCTTCGATCCGTTCACTTTTTAATCCCGCGAGCGAGTTCAGTTCGTGAACTTTTACGCATGTTTTGTCATTACAGATCAAACGCTAAAAAAATTGCTGGCATACACGGGCAAGGCTAATGAGCTCACTACCGCATGTTTTACAGATGAAAATCCAAGATAGTCAAATTTTATATTCATAGACTTTTCTCCAGCATTGATGCGTATTGAAGAAAGATACTGGCCCGTCATAATCGACATGCCATAGCTCATTAAAGCCGTTATAATATGATATATTTTTTATGTTAATACTTACCTTTTCGCTTCGCACCTTATCTTTCTTTTTTTTTCTTTTATAAATCTTATTTATTTTAATGCTTACTTATGTTATAATTATTATAGCTTCGCACCATGCCTTTCTTATTTTTTATGCCATATTTATTTGAATAATTCTTGCTGTATACCTTATTTCTTTATATATTACCTGCATGTGATAATTTCTGTTTATATATACATATCACCTCATATTTTTATATATCGCTCGTATCATAATTTAATATATTAAAAATTATTATTAATTTTATTTGTGTGCTTACCTGCATGTGTACTTACCTGCATGTGATAATTTCTGTTTATATATACATATCACCTCATATTTTTATATATCGCTCGTATCATAATTTAATATATTAAAAATTATTATTAATTTTATTTATTTAACCAATTAATTATAATTCATTCTTACGAAATATTTGTTACTATATATTATTCCTAATGAGTTAGAAAACTCATCCCTTGAATAATAACAAGAAAGACTTAAAATTACGCAGAAAAAATTTAATCCGAAAATATTATACAAAAATAGCTTACAGAAAAGGGAAAATTGTATACAGACAATGATTATGTTTAAAGGCATTTCAAGGAAAGAATCTCTGATTTATATAGCCATTGAGAAAATATTTCTTAGTGTTTTTACCAAGTTTTTTTTTTGTTCGTTACTTTAGAGACTTTAGAGTTCACTAAGGAAGTAATTTAATTATGTAGGAGTTAATTTCGTCGAGTGTATTTGATTTTATGTTCTCGTTTTGTGCTGTTGTGTGTCGGAACGAAAGGCTGGCTTAACTTTAAACGTACTAAAAAAAGTTGAACAATATCGTAATAAACTAGAAATCTAGTTGTATTTTCCGGGCTAGATTAATTAGAGTTTTCCGTGCACCCACGGGTCACGTGAATCAACACCTTGAGATAGGAAATTATTTCCATGTGCACTGCGTTAAAGATCGTTATCTTGTTCATTATTCACGGTTGGCTTTGTTCTGCTTCTATTAAGGCGTTGCGGAGGCGGGGTGGGTAACGAACCTTAAATCGACAGTTTTAAGTGAAACTTCTTCGCTGGCACCGGCAACAGTACAGTTATTTCTCACACCGGTGAGTCCCGAATGGATGCTAAAATGCGTCACAAAGATATTTACGTGTGTAAATTCCTCTTGATACGTGATAATATATTTAGTAATATTAAACTGTAATAATATCTTACTAGAAGTAAGCAAACGAATATCGTCGTTTAACTAGTGTCTGCGATTAACTATCGCCCATTACCTGCCGCTTTCTGTACGATATTGTATTTTTTTGAAAATGGTGATGACAAAACTATGCACTACGTACTGCTTTTGTGATGCAATCATAATATATATGTTATTTTGCCTTGTATGCGTTCGAGTTTGACCCATTTCCAACCAAACGTACATTCTAACCTAAAAATTAAAACCAAAATAATTAATCAATTAGAAAGACGTACAGAAAAATCTAATCCACGAAAAAATATTTTGGCTATTACCGGGATTCGAACCCGGGTCACCTCCTTTCCGGGGCCGGTGCTCTGACCACTAAGCTATGGGAGCCTTGTAGATATCCGTGAATACATCGACCTTATATGTAATTCTCATTTTTATCAATTGATTAATTTTTATTTTTGGCCATAGAGCAATCTACTTTACCATGTAGCGGTAGTATTACAAAGTAATTTGAACTACCGTATAATAAAATTGGATTGCTCTGTAGACAAAAACAAAAATTAATCAATTAATAAAAATGAGAATTACATATAAGATCGACATATTCACGGAAATCTACAAGGCTCCTATAGCTTAGTGGTCAGAGCACCGGCCCCGGAAAGGAGGTGACCCGGGTTCGAATCCCGGTAGTAGCCAAAATATTTTTTCGTGGATTAGATTTTTCTGTATTTTTTTCTAATTGATTAATTAATTTGGTTTTAAAAACTTTGTTCTGAAAAATTACAAATATGAATGTTTTCTTGAATTTAAAAATTAAACGTCAAAAATATAATTGCTCGCATCTAAAATAAATGTGACGTAAGAAAATAAAAAAATGATGTATCTCGCCTTAAAGCGAATCGAATGTTAAATAATGTATGTAAATATAAAATTTAAACACATTAAATAATATGAAAATTTATTTTAAACCTCGTTTAAAAAAACGCATTACTCGATGCGTATTCAGCGCAATCACGATAATATTATGCTAATAATAATGCAACATTATATTATATTATAATGTTGCATACAGACCGGTACTGCGAAATTCTTATATTCAAGAACACATTCTAATTGTGAAATTGCAATTTTTTTTTGAGATCAAAATTCTGAAAGTGAAATTGAAATTGAAGTGAAAGTGAAATTGAAATTGAAGTGAAAGTGAAATTTAAAATCAAATTAATTAATCAATTAGAAAGACGTACAGAAAAATCAAATTCACGAAAACATATTTGGCTGCTACCGGGAATCGAACCACATATATCGACCTTATATATAAGTCTCATTTAATATTTCATCAAATATTTTTACGTACATTTGATTTATCTGTATGTCTTTCTAATTGATTAATTCATTTGGTTTTAAATTTCAAATTTTGAAATTAAATGAGACTTACATAAAATGTCGATATACTCACGGAAATGTACGAGGCCGCTATAGCGTAACTGGATAGCGCGCCTGCCCCGGATAGGAGGAGATCCGTGGTTCGAATCTCGGCAGCGGCCAAATATTTTTTCGTGGATGTGATTTTTCTGCATGTCTTTCTAATCGATTAATTAATTTGGTGCAAAAATTCTGGCTACACCGCTGGCAACACTCACCGCCCGCCACTTTTCACGCTCGACGCCCCGCGGTTGGCGGGATGTGGAGTGAGGTGGGTGGGGGGGGGGACACGCGAGATGAACTTGCGGTAATGCATGTGCAGTGAGTCATGTGATATAACAAAGCGTCCTCTGTGCGGGCGGCGCGGCTTTCTCTCTTTGTTGGCCGAGTTGGGCGGGCAGCGCGCCAAGCCCGCGCCAAGCCCGCGCCGAGCCAGCAGTCGGCCGCACTCATTACCGCATTAGAATGCACTCACGTTGCGTTGTTTACTTTTATGACTCTATCCGACTTTTATTCCTCGCTACGGGTTTTTCTACCCGGTCATTTATGTAACCGTCGATGGGAGTATCTGTTTTGCCGACAATACTGTCGAGGTTATTGTTTTCGTCATCAATCATTAATCGTCACAAAGATCTTCACTGCCGGAATAAGTGACGGGTTACTGGAATCGTAGAAAATGTTTCTAATTTTTAGCCGAGCCACGTTTGAACTCGTCTTTCTACAAAAAATTGGAGATGGTTTCGACCACAGTCAATTACAAATCTTTTTCTAGTATATATATGGTAAATAGTACACTCAAAAATCAGAAACAATAAAGTATACATTTTTACAATTACTAAACATATATACATATATTTTTTTATTTCTTATTCATGGTATATCATATCTCTATGGCGAATTAAGTATTTCGTTCCACTCTATCATTCCGAAATTAAATCATTATTAAAAATTTATATTTAAAATAATAACTACACTGTTTACAAATCTATTGTTTCAGAGGTATGTTTATAACTCCATAATTCATACTCATGGAAATAAAAACACTCGTTTTTTAGTTCTACATTATTTATATTAGGTCCTTACATATGAAATTGGCGTTTAGTATGGGAGGAACATAAAGCCGATTTTTTTTTATTATAATATATTTATTTAATCAAAGTATGTACCATTGCTATCTATGCACTTTTGCCATCTCATAGGTAGTTCACCGATCCCTTTACTAAAAAAACCATTCGGACGGGAATCAATAAAATCTTTGAAGGCGGTTTGGACTGCCCCATCGGAGTTGAATTTTTTCCTTTGCAAGAAGTTATCCAAATTTCGAAAAAAATGGTAATCTGTTGGGGCAAGGTCCGGAGAGTACGGTGGATGTCTTAGACATTCCAATTGAAGCTCCTCTAATTTGGTAGCCGTCTGTTGTGCAGTGTGTGGTCTAGCGTTATCATGAAGCAGCAGTGGCCTAGAGCGATTAACCAGCCTCGGTTGTTTAGCAGCTAGCTTTTCCATCATGGTTTGCAGGTGCTGACAATAGACATCTGCCGTAATCGTCTGGCCAGATTTAAGAAAGCTGTAGTGAACGACACCAGCACGAGTCCACCAAACGCTCACAAGTAACTTTTTTGGAGTCAATTTTCGCTTGGGGCATGGTTTGGCTGGTTCGGCAGGGTTCAGCCATTGCGATGAGCGCTTCCGATTATCGTACAGGATCCACTTTTCAT
>JADDOH010022235.1:0-10273 GCA_016648135.1 Agrypnia vestita | reverse complement strand
ATACCCTTCCCCCTGTCTATAAGACTCTTTTCCCATGTTCAACCAACCGAACATCCGCTATCCGCCAGAAAATATGTAAGTCCAAAGCTAGCTCACATAACCGTCCTGCAGATTATAACGCTTCGCCTTTCACCACGTTGACAGGATTATCCGAATTCCGACTATTCGCAAAATAATTCAATGTACTTGACCCGATACGTAAGCGTCGAAGAAACGGTTCTTATATGAAGTACATCGTGATATCATCACCCTCAATAGACATATAAATCGTGACCTTACTCCAGGTCTAAACCTTTTACAGCCCTCTCTAAACGTCCTGCTTATAATTCTCATGTAGTCACTAATCTAGGAATTGTAAAAGACGCTTGACGATACCGTTTCGAAAGCATGGGCTAATGTTACTACTCCCTAAAGAAACAAAGATTTTTCGCGAGGCAAAAGAAAACGAAGAAGGGTGACAAGTACATACATACAAACACACACGCATGTACATGTGTACATGCATACATGCGGTTACAACTTCACATCAGGCATGCATCGAATATAAGTCCGTAATATACATCATGAAATAACCAAGACTGTAAATTGTATATCGTAAATCGTAAATCGTAAATCGTAAATCGTAAATCGTAAATCGTAAATCGTAAATCGTAAATCGTAAATCGTAAATCGTAAATCGTAAATCGTAAATCGTAAATCGTAAATCGTAAATTGTAAATCGTAAATCGTAAATCGTAAATCGTAAATTTTAAATTGAAGTTCAGCTGAAGTCGAGCCGAAGTTGAAGTTGAAACTAAAAATGATCAAACATGCCAAAGATAGGTATAACGAAGGAGAATGAAGTGATTCAAATCATAACCGCCTGTAAAACTAAAGGCGACGAAGGAGCCGGAACCGATCTCTCTATACCGTGTCAAACATTACTTGGAACTAGTTCTAAACCGGAAAGGAATCCAACTTTCGAAATGTAACATGTCCAAAAAAGATTTTATCTGTCCCGAACTACAACCGCGCGCATATAATATAAAAATCCCTGAAGTGAAACTCGCACAGATGTCACTACTATCCCGTCAGAAGATTTTTCAAAGTACTTAAAATTATAGTAAACTTCTTTTTTCTTCAAGGTTTACAAGATGTTCTAGAATTATTAACCTTCACGTTATATACTTTCAACATTTAAAAGGAAATATTTCCTAACACACCGCTTCTTTAAAAGATTGCTTAATTACCCATGGTAGCTATCACTTATATCTATAAAATGTATATGGCACGTGTATACTCAATATCATCAATATCAAGGTCAAATGCCTATCGCCGCTACTATTGAGAACCGGTTTATTATATACTCTGCCGAGCGCGATTCCAACTGGACCGCGTAAGCCATTACCGCTTGTCCACTACAAGACTTTAAATCGATATTTTAACTCTCTTGTTTTTGAATCAATACGTGATTTATATAGACCGTGCGAACACTAAATGATTTTTGATAGAGCGCGCGTAAAGACATACTTATGCGTGGAAAGAAAAATGCCATTATAATTAAAACTATTTTTTTTTCTTTTTACAATATTAACTAATCTAATAAAATGAATACGAATCTCACTCTTGAAACATATCTCCTGGTCACGGCACCACTGTAACGTTTCCTAGCTGTACACCTAAGCTAAATACCTACTATAAAGTTTAATAATATAAGTTTTACGAAAAGCCCAAAGCTTGAGACTTTAAGCTACCGCATCGAGCTTTATTACGGCTTTTGTGACTTTTAAGCACACACTTTATGCTTTAAGCTACTAGATAAAACTTAAGTCGAACTTAGAACTTCGGAAGTATATTTACATGAAAGCTAATATTATTTTTTTTTTTGTTAAGAATTTATATTTTCAAAATTGGCCAGTCGTGATCTATCTAGTGGTTAGGAAAATTCCTCCTCCGTTGTGTCCTTAGCTATCCAAAATTCTTTTGATATGTGGTGAGATTCGTATTCTTATTAACGCGACTAGACTAATATAGATCGAATTCTTACCTAACTATGGAAATAACAAACGCACGTAACTAATCCGTACTCGTCCTTCTAGAAACCGCTCTAGAACTCTACAGTTTCGCCTATATGAGAGATAGCCGATATCGTCCACGTCCGGAGTTGGCCTAAAAGCCAATTATATGCGGCGTAGCCTAGGAATAAACGCTAGTAGCAAAACTCCCTTACATTGAACCGCCATAACTATAATACCATCGGGGTTAAAATACTGTAATATAAAACAATACAATCGTTGCCAAGTTAACGGCATACGCTAAAGATTCCGCCCGCATTGATTATCAACATCTCATAATAGCAGCTTAGAACAGTGTCAGCACAACCACATGCGGCACCCATTTATGACAGATTTACAAGATATAATAGCATACGTTATATTCAAAACACAAGTAAGAAACCTACCGATAGCGCGTCTCACGTTGTCCAATCTGCTCAATCTGTTCATAGTACATAGTAGGGGAAGACAAACATATATATATTCACAACAACTAGGCGCAACAGAGGCTCAGGGCAAGCTTTGTCTGACATTATCGCAGCCCGAGATTCTAAGGGAATGGAAGATACAGATTTGTAAGTGAAATTTAAGAAGTGTCTAACCACTTCTGTTCAAACGTGGATTCTAGATGCCCCCCCCCCCCTGTAGGGGGGAGGGGGATGCGGCCCCAGAGCATCGCCGCATCCGGTGGTTAACTCCTGTTTAGACATAACCTCCCACACTAAGATGCAGACCAAGATCAAGCCGAGACTCTATTGCTCCTGCTGGAATCCCCCGAAGTCCTCGCTTCCCGGCGACAAACATATCAGGAAGAAATCCCGCGTCTGATATTAAGGTTTGTATATTGTCCCGCGGGGCAGTCAAATTGACTGGTGTATATGATGAGGATCCCACGTTGCGGCTACATGAGCCGGATTATTATGATGTTTACTGCTGATTAAAGGGCTGAATGAACTAACTGGGTGACTGGAAAAGACTCTCCCTTGAGCGCGTCAGTCAGAGCCATGTTAGCATCGCCAAATATAGTTGATGTGATTGATCCCACGGTGTAGTCTTATTGACTAGAGATATTAACTGATGGTAAAACAGCATGATTATTACAGTTGATTGTGTAGTTCCTGATATGTTTCTCGCTGGCCGGGAAGAGAGAACCCCGAAGGTCTCTGTATACAGCAAGTTAGAAAAGGTGGTGACTGATGAGAATGATGGTGTTAGTAATGCCATCGCGCGCCTGAATGCGGTCCCGATCATAAAAATTGATTGTTAAACTGCTAACAGATCTCGTTCATTAAAGCGGCCCCGAGCATAAGTATTGACTGTCGAACTGCTACCTGCATCTTATAATTTCTCGTTCATGAGGAACGTCCTATCTCGTCCTTGAGTACGGAGTTATTACATTCACATACATTCATAACCAGAGCCCGAGCTCGTCGAGCCAAGGGGAGTGAAAGAACGTAGGGGCTTCTTCCCTCCGGCTGTGTTTGAGGCACGACGCTCTGGTCCGATTCGAAATGCTTCACCTTTGCTTGACTGAACACATTTTAACTGTGTGGAGGCTTTGCGCAATTCTACTTAGACCCACCCAGAGTGTCCCCGCAGTCCCGTTCATCCCCTGGATCAAGAACACGCACCCCGTCATTTGATCCCAGTTACATACAACTATCTGTATCGCGAGTGTATCTCTTTCTTCAATCCCCTTCATTTGCTTCTCATAGTTGCTCGTCCATGCGGAACGCCCTGTCTCGTACGTTGATGAGGTCCCGAACGAAGGTTTCGATTGAGGTACGGCTACCTGAGTCTTTTAGCTGACATTCATGAACATTCATATCCGGAATTCGAGCTCGTCGGGCCAAGGGAGTGAAAGAACGTAGGGGCTTCTTCCCTCCGGCTGTGTTTGAGGCACGACGCTCTGGTCCGATTCGAAATGCTTCACCTTTGCTTGACTGAACACATTTAACTGTGTGGAGGCTTTGCGCAATTCTACTTAGACCCACCCAGAGTGTCCCCGCAGTCCCGTTCATCCCCTGGACCGAGAACACGCACCCCGTCATTTGATCCCAGTTACATACAACTATCTGTATCGCGAGTGTATCTCATTCTTCAATCCCCTTCACTATTCCATTTATACAACAATCACGTGACTAACCTCGAGAGTCTAGCACCGGTAATAAGATCTCATTATGCTACGTTGGAAGTTAACATTGCATAACCGGACGGAATGCCTATTTCCCGCGATCATATTCAATTTGTAAAACGCAATAATATGTATTTATATATGTTAGTAAAACGTTTGAAATGCAGAATGCACGTATGATGACCTCGCTTCTATCCTAAAGATAATTAAGATATAATCCCGACGTTACGTCCCGACATCAGTACTAATTTGTTTCCGCGTCCGTTACCGTCGAACTCTGAACCCACGTAATGAAATGAATAGTGACCATGAGACAATGACAAATTATATAGCACGAACATTCCATTTGATACACATAAGAAAACATCAGGAATAAATAATATCAAAGGTTCTTATCTTAATTCTGTAGTTGGTCTGCTTCTGAGATGGCATCCTGATCCGAAGTAATATAACTCTCCACAATTGAGCAATTACCAGCGCCTGTGTAGCCCTTCATTTCCCTTGTATATATATTTTAATATCAGCGCCTGTAAAACTGTATTAGATCCTAGAAACAAGAAAACTATTCCCTCTACGCCGAGCACATACAGAACATAAACCCCTTCAATCTAGTTCATCCACGGTTATGCAAAAGGCGAAAGAATAGTAATAGTAAAAGGTCCTTAACTGACAGAAGTTGAAGTTCTCTGCAAACTGCCCATATCTTCTAGTGGCGCCTGTGTATTCCAATAACAACTTTCCAGTCATGTATTTAACATAACGTCCTCCTTGTGTGTATGTGTGCTGCAATATCTGTCATCCAGTTAGTGATTCCCAAAATAGTGTTTTCCTTGTATATATATATATATTTCAATATCAGCACCTGTAAACCTGTATTAGATCCTAGAAACAAAAACTATTCCCTCTACGCCAAGCACATACAGGACATAAACCCCTTAAAACTAGTTCATCTACGCCGTATAGTGATATCACAAGCAGACATAAACAATATAATTACAAGTATGCTTGCGTTCTCCCCCACCTTGGTGGAAATATTCGCATTCGTATTCACCGAATAGTAGGCCTGATATTCGTATTCATGAAGGTAGTATTCGTTGCATCAAGGTTATTATATTTACAAGTATGTTCAAGTTCCCCCACCTTGGTGGAAATATTCGCATTCGTATTCACCGAATAGTAAGCCTGATATTCGTATTCGTGAAGGTAGTATTCGTTGCATCACTCTCAATAATAAAATCATATAGATAAATAATTACGGTAACTCATAAAAATATATGATATTACTTATATTAAACGAACAAAACAAAACAATCTGTCATATTAGTAAATAACGTGATCACGGAAGACCGAAGGTTAACTACCCCTGAACACACCGCGAACTGCCCACAATAGTGAATAATGTTCTAGAAAACATTTCAAATATCTAATATTGAATGAATAAAACAATGTCATATGAAAAACTATCACGGTTACGGAAGACCGAAGGTTAACTACCCCTGAACACACCGCGAACTGCCCACAATAGTGAATAATGTTCTAGAAAACATTTCAAATATCTAATATTGAATGAATAAAACAATGTCATATGAAAACTATCACGGTTACGGAAGACCGAAGGTTAACTACCCCTGATCAAACCGCGAACTGCCCACAATAATGGAAAATGTTGTAGAAACATTTCAAATATCTAATATTGAATGAATAAAACAATGTCATATGAAAACTATCACGGTTACGGAAGACCGAAGGTTAACTACCCCTGATCAAACCGCGAACTGCCCACAATAATGGAAAATGTTGTAGAAACATTTCAAATATCTAATATTGAATGAATAAACTATGTCATATGAATAACCATCGCAATTAAGGAATATATATACAATTCGAAACACGTCTTTATAAGAACTTGATAGGAACAAATCGTGTTCTCAACGATTGCCCAATGACACGCAATACAAACATGTAACGAGTTCAAATAAACCACACATTCATGTTTTAATAAAATAAATATAAAATCCAGACGCATTTTTAAAATATATTGTTTGTAGGAAATTCCTCGCACGATTTGAACCTATATCACGCCTACAATCGTGATATCAAAACACATAATTAAATTCCGTATTATCCTCAAAATAATACAGATCATATAGAATTCCGTGTATTCAATCGCCAGTATAGATAACAAAGCATTCTTTTGCATAAGAATACATCCGCCCTGAAGAACCTCTCGCACATTCCGAACCTCGCGACATTGAATATACATAATTATACTGAATTTTAAAACCCACGAACGAACACGAAACACCATTCGTCAGTAAAGTATTCCATTTTAAAGCCTTTATATCTTTGGTAATATATGAATATCAAATTTAAATGATTTTTCATATGAACAGCGACAGAATTACATATTTCATAAGCGTTATGCAATAATTCACAGTCGCCACATTACGATTTCTTGTACATTAAATCCGAAGCGCGTATAGTAATAATTATCACTAGGCCCAAAATACGTAACAAAACAATCCACAACATGTTTTAATAATTGTTACTATCCAGAAAGTTCTAAATTGAATACACGAAAAAGGCAATAGAAATAAATAATATTGAAAATGCTTAGCTGTTCACTGTTCCAATTCTCTTTGAATTATTATCAACCTCTGGCTTTTTCCTTGATCCAGCCAAATTATCTTCCTTCCTGACTCTCCTCGACAAAGCCTCCGCCGACCTTCAAGCTGAAAACTCAAGTGCCGCTTTCTAATTTGTAACGCCTAACAATAGTTCCTATCTCTCGCCATTTTTGATTCCAACTCCCGTGTAAAAGTCAAAGTCTAACTCTAAGGACGCGTTTCATTGGTCAGATTCGGTGCTAACGCCCGCGTCTGTGATTGGACATCTCGTTAAACAAAATAACATAAAGCCTGCTTTACACGCCCGCGTGCAGAGATAATAAAGCTCGTCCGCATCTACCTATCCGGCAAATATTTAATTATAGAGTATTTAACGGTTTGTGAAGCTTCTCTTTATTATAAACTTTAGCAGATAGATATTTTCGTATAATTTTTCAGCAATGTCTATTTGAATAGGCCAATATCGTTACAGCTTCCCCCTGGGGCGGCGCGGTACGATCGCATGAGCTGGGACGCGTCGCCACAAACATAGGTAGCTATTAGACCCCTTCGTTCCTTCGTTTGGCATCATTTGGTATACCCTTAGAAAATTTCATCCGCGAACCAGGTGTTGCAAGAAGCTATGGTAAGACGTATTAGCTAAATTGACTAAGTCCTACGCGCAGGCATGTTAGAAAGTTAATAGGAAACCAAAGATCCGTATCTACATCATTTAAACAGCAAGTAAGGCTCAAATACCCACAATTAATCGAAAGTAACTTGAACGACTCATACGATCGCGCCCGTTATTCAACTAGATCTTAAAATCTTCAACATTGTATAAGCAATCCTGCTTATAGCTATGCTTCCCCCGTTCTGAAAGAATTTGATTTCATGTTAGAATTTCGTCCCCATGTAAGTGTTCATCAACACGTTATACCAGTGTACACTCTTCCCCCATCCAAAATCGGTCCGTTTTATCCACACTTCCTCTCTCAAAACGCGTTCGCCGCAAGTTATTAAAATAGCACGCCTTACTACAATAATCTACTCCCCATAATAAAGAAGTAGTTTAGCAATCCCGACGATCCCAAACGCACGTGTTCACGCAGTGATGAAGACGCCTTGTTCCCAACTACAACTGTTTTTTTTTTCTAAAAGTGTTCGGTTAATATAAATATTAGAAATCGAAAGAAAAGGTGACCGCATCTATTTTACTCAACTGATTGGGAAGATCCGAATTCCCATTATCAATCGAACGTCCCATCATTGTGCCTGTCAATTACTCGACCCCATTCCGCTTTCAACAGATCAAAAGAGACACCACTTCCCCCGCTCCGTCACTCCTCGTTTCCCTCCATAGATGGTACATCCTAGTGCTCACCAGCTCGTTACATTGTAGCACTTCCCCCGGCGTATACTTCCCCTAACACCTTCTGACTAGCACCAATACCCGAATATACGCGACGACAAGGACCCTATACAAACAAATCCGAACGCGAACCGCGATAAGTTTTTTTAAAATTCCAGAATTGTGTTAAACTATGATTTTGATGTTCATCTTATTCGTGTGAGCCAAACAACCGGATTCCTAGTATATAGAACCACACATTGATCTCAATATCCCCTTGTACACGGGTACTTAAAATGATGATGATGCTTCGCTATTACCCCCTTCCCCAAAGCTATATGTGGCACGCATTCAAAATCTTCCAAAGATTAGTTTGTAAAATCGTATCCCCCTATAATAACTGCAGATCGCGTATCAACAAAAGGTATATTCCTATTATGATTGTTCTCAACTAACTACACGACTAACTCTCAAAGGAGATATCTAAAGACGATGCACATCCATTAAAGAAGCGCGCCACGTACCTACTTGTTGAAAAAAAGTAATCGACAATTTGAATCTACATTACACTATTGTTCCCATAGTGAACACGCACCCGCATCTCCCCTCTCTGTTGATAAAATACTAAAACTGCTGGCACTACACTTGTACGAACCTAATACCCTTCCCCCTGTCTATAAGACTCTATTCCCATGTTCAACCAACCGAACATCCGCTATCCGCCAGAAAATATGTAAGTCCAAAGCTAGCTCACATAACCGTCCTGCAGATTATAACGCTTCGCCTTTCACCACGTTGACAGGATTATCCGAATTCCGACTATTCGCAAAATAATTCAATGTACTTGACCCGATACGTAAGCGTCGAAGAAACGGTTCTTATATCAAGTACATCGTGATATCATCACCCTCAATAGACATATATATCGTGACCTTACTCCAGGTCTAAACCTTTTACAGCCCTCTCTAAACGTCCTGCTTATAATTCTCATGTAGTCACTAATCTAGGAATTGTAAAAGACGCTTGACGATACCGTTTCGAAAGCATGGCTAATGTTACTACTCCCTAAAGAAACAAAGATTTTTCGCGAGGCAAAAGAAAACGAAGAAGGGTGACAAGTACATACATACAAACACACACGCATGTACATGTGTACATGCATACATGCGGTTACAACTTCACATCAGGCATGCATCGAATATAAGTCCGTAATATACATCATGAAATAACCAAGACTGTAAATTGTAGATCGTAAATCGTAAATCGTAAATCGTAAATCGTAAATCGTAAATCGTAAATCGTAAATCGTAAATCGTAAATCGTAAATCGTAAATCGTAAATCTTAAATCGTAATTCGTAAATCGTAAATCGTAAATCGTAAATCGTAAATCGTAAATCGTAAATCGTAAATCGTAAATCGTAAATCGTAAATTGAAGTTCAGCTGAAGTCGAGCCGAAGTTGAAGTTGAAACTAAAAATGATCAAACATGCCAAAGATAGGTATAACGAAGGAGAATGAAGTGATTCAAATCATAACCGCCTGTAAAACTAAAGGCGACGAAGGAGCCGGAACCGATCTCTCTATACCGTGTCAAACATTATTTGGAACTAGTTCTAAACCGGAAAGGAATCCAACTTTCGAAATGTAACATGTCCAAAAAAGATTTTATCTGTCCCGAACTACAACCGCGCGCATATAATATAAAAATCCCTGAAGTGAAACTCGCACAGATGTCACTACTATCCCGTCAGAAGATTTTTCAAAGTACTTAAAATTATAGTAAACTTCTTTTTTCTTCAAGGTTTACAAGATGTTCTAGAATTATTAACCTTCACGTTATATACTTTCAACATTTAAAAGGAAATATTTCCTAACACACCGCTTCTTTAAAAGATTGCTTAATTACCCATGGTAGCTATCACTTATATCTATAAAATGTATATGGCACGTGTATACTCAATATCATCAATATCAAGGTCAAATGCCTATCGCCGCTACTATTGAGAACCGGTTTATTATATACTCTGCCGAGCGCGATTCCAACTGGACCGCGTAAGCCATTACCGCTTGTCCACTACAAGACTTTAAATAGATATTTTAACTCTCTTGTTTTTGAATCAATACGTGATTTATATAGACCGTGCGAAC
>JADDOH010022232.1:0-17205 GCA_016648135.1 Agrypnia vestita | reverse complement strand
TTATATTTATTTATATATATTTATTTATATATATATATATAAATTATTGCCGACGATTATCTCAACAAGAATACCTAATAAGACGAGACCACTTAAATCCAAAAACTCTAGAATTATTTTTTTCGTCAAATAGCATCCAGTGTGACTAACTAGAAAAAATACATTCACACAGTAACGAAATAATACTATTTATAGTATTATAATGGCAGCATTATTCACAAAGGCAACAGAAAAAATTTGGCAACATCATTTACAGAGGCCGCCTAAATATCAATAACACGGCAACACAAAGCCTTTAAAAGGGCAAAAAAGCTTTTAAATATTTCGTCCAATTTGATGAATATGTTCATCTCCTAATTTCAATTTGGCCTGAAAGTTGCATAAAAACTACCATTGAAAGAGTACTCGCTATTCACAAGAGTTTTATTTCATTTTTAGTGCATAAATCATCGTGATTGGTTTCTGTCCGAAGTATTTGAAAACATTCAATTTACATCGACGTTGGCGGCAAATGTTTCGTAATATTATTTAAACCGATTTCTTTTTTTTTTACAAACATATTAATCAAACTTCAATGTATTTTGTGAGAAAATACTAACAAACATCCAATAAATATGTACGTTTAACGATACATGGTAATCAAAAGCCATAATTCTTTATGTAACAATGTCCGTCACTAACGCTAATGATGAGATACCTAGATATAAAAAGCAAAAGCAACAAAAATCTCTACGTAACAATGTCCATCACTAACAGATGGCGCTTTTTACAAACAAAAAGTGATGCCACGATTTCGCGTAGAATTTTAATATTAATTTTGTGAAAAACTGAAGCTCATTACGAATTCATTTAAAGCAGAGTATAAAAAATGTTGAGTTCTGAAATAAATAAAAATTTCTAACATATTTTATCAAAATAGATTCATAGAAGAGAATTTTGTTTTGTTTTGTATGCATACAATTTTGTTTTGTTTTGTATGCATAAAAATATCCAATTAATGTAAATCTGAAAATCAAACAAAAAGACACTCATTTTTGACGGGTTAAAGCTAATATTAAATAAACAATTGGCATTTTTAAAGAGATAGCATACCATTTTTAAAATGGTTTGCTCACTATTTAAAATTCAACAAGGTATACCACAGTTATTAGCCTACTCTTGCTTTGACGCTAGGGTTGTCACTTTATTTTTACTCCCTTTCTTTTAACTCGTAGCGTCTGAGATTCCGACGCGTAAGGTAGACGCTAAACTCGAATAAAATTCAATTTCTTTAAATTGTTCAAAAATTGATGTGCCGATTTTACGCTGTAGACATCAACGTAGACTTTTAATAACTCAGTCTTTGTGAAAATCAACACACCTTTTTAGTAAAGCACCACAAACATAAAAAAGGCATTTTTTTCAGGAAGCGCATTTTTTTCTAAAGCGGCGGCTGCGAGCGCGAATGGCACCGAAAGCACGGCCCTTACTGCCGCCGCCTTGTGCCCACATATTCCATGTCAATGTGTGCGTCACAGTGCGTGCGTACACGGCGCCGAGCACGCACACATTCTAATGGGTAGCGGCCAGTTTGTATGAAGACGTATTACTGTTCTTAGTATACTGTGGTACTACCCCTCCATGATCATTGTTGCGTTGAAATTGAACACATACATTGTTTCCTACACCTTTCCATAGTGCACGCTCTACTAAAATCTTGTTTTTACGATTTTGATACAATATTGCTCGATTTTGGGACGTGCCTTTTTTAACTGTTTGACTGTGGTGACCTGCGGGGATTTTTCTGTGTACCTGCGTGATCGTGCAAATCCTCCAGATAAGGAACAAAGTGAACCAGAAGAAGACAGTGAGACGTAACACCCTTCTGATAAGGGAGGAACCAGTCGTTTTACCTGGATCCGGAGGAAAATAAGGTGATAGGTTGCTTCCTTTCATTGCCCCTTGACCCCTCCGTAAACCTGTATCAAATCCATTTCCCAATAACTTATCCATACTCGTGTTCAAATACTCTATTTGCTAGGTGGGTATTTGTCATATTTTAATAGGATGTGTTAAATCATAATAAAATAAAAAGAGCGTCAGCTTGTAAATATTTTTAAAAAATCGTTGAAGCTTTGGGTTGTAATGTATATGAAGTATTTATTTTCAAGGCTTTTCGTTTCAGTAAGGACCAGGTGGATATTGTAAATATGTAATTATAATTGAGTCGCTTGTTGTCGAAAATATTAAAGATAGTTTAATATGCATATATTTTTTAACAAGAAACTGTGTTTTAAATAGCAATCAAACAATGTACATATTGCATTTAAAAAATATTTAAAAATAAATTAATCAGTTTATAAATCATTGTTTTACACTGTCTATTTCCATAATTAATTTGCGCTAAGTTGTTCAATTATCGTATATCATATTTACTGATATTTATTAAACAAGGCACATAGTTTTAGTAAAAAGTTTTACTATATGTTTTAAAAACGTTGAAATAAATTATACTGACAAGATAGAAAATAGCCGACCCGATGCAGTAAATATGTAAATCTTTGTATCTACACGCTTTTATTAAGATTCACTTGTATGTCAACCACAAATATTGTAATCAATATTTGGCTTATATTATTGGCAATATCTTCCTGATAAAACTTTAAAATTTGTCTGAAAAATCTATTCTGGATAACAAAACAATAATTATTCATTAATTTAACCAAATTTGTTCAATTATTCATCAACGTCATCATCATCTTCATCCCCATTTCCTAGCAGGGTGGGAGGCCCAAAGACTCGACATGGATAAGGACAATTTCCCCTGTCTTGTGCTTCCATATGAGTTAACCAGTCCAGACCCATTCTGTTTTCATACAATTTTTTGTTTGTTGTTTCTCCCAGGTTAATCTGGGGTGACCTACCTAATCAATATACAATTCAATATATAATAATAATTTAATATATAATACTAAACATTTAATATATTAAAAAAATATATTAAAATACTGGATTATTTTATCGGACATTATACATTCCGGTGACACCTGTCAGTTTGCATTATTTTAAAAGTTTAGTTTTTAGGTTAATAGAATGAAGAACAAAAGCATTCGGAAAAGAGAAATGTTTTATAAACAAAATGTAGTTTTTATAAACAGTATGCCAATAAAATAAAAAGTATGGGGCGTTTTTTCTTGAACCCTTTTTGTCCAATTCCTTAGGGTCTTTTACTAACTATCCTATTGGCTAAACATCATATGTTTGCGCTTTTTTTAACCCCAACAATGGCTTGCATTAAATATGCTGTCACACCGTTCAAGACATTATTTTAATATGATTTCTCAATGGCGAGAAAATATTCCAATGGACGTATATTTTTATAATTTATCCATTCATTTCTTAAGAGAAAAAAATTAAAATGAATTTTTAAAATATAATCGTAAAGATAAAAGAAGATGTTAAAACCAAATTAATTAATCAATTAGAAAGACATACAGAAAAATCTGTTCCACGAAAAAATATTTTGGCTACTGCCGGGATTAGAACCCGGGTCACCTCCTTTCCGGGGCCGGTTCTCTGACCACTAAGCTATAGGAGCCTTGTAGATTTCCGTGAATATATTGACCTTATATGTAATTCTCATTTTTATTAATTGATTTTTTTTTAATATTCCAAGTAATTTAAACTACCGTATCAAAAAAGTGGATTGCTCTATGGACAAAAAAAAATCAATTAATAAAAATGAGAATTACATATAAGGTCGATATATTCACGGAAATCTACAAGGCTCCTATAGCTTAGTGGTCAGAGCACCGGCCCCGGAAAAAAGGTGACCCGGGTTCGAATCCCAGTAGTAGCCAAAATATTTTTTCGTGGATTAGATTTTTCTGTATGTTTTTCTAATTGATTAATTAATTTGGTTTTAAAAACTTCACAGAACTTTGTTCTGAAAAATTACAACTTCACAAATATGAATGTGTTTTTGAATTTAAAAGAAGATGGCTTTTATGTCTGTGTTTCATGGAATTATTCATAATTATTCTACATAATATATGTACCTAATATGTACAAATGTACATTTATGTTAGTACCTACCTACCAGTCTAATCAATTTATTTATTCTACCGAGTACTAAGTACTCCAGACAATGGAAGCATACAACACAATACGATATTGTTGGCATTCATCTGTTCCGATTTGAAAAAACTAATCTTTTAAAGCGATTAATTAATCGACGAGAAGCGGAAAATATAATAATGAAGTAGGCAGGCGCCACTCGCTCTGTGCATGTTTACTCTCTGGACCCAGAATCTCGGATGAATACTGATAAAAAGGGAATATAATAATCATTTAAGAATATTTTTAGACCAGTCAGGGAGAAATATAAGGGTGGGTTGGGGTACCTACCGACAGCAGTGGCGTTTCATATAATCAAGTGAAAGAACATTTTATCATACGTTTGTTTTTTTTTAAAACGAGGATAATCGCTATTCATTTATATCAGATGGTAATGGATTTTTTTTTATATATATACAAACATAAATAATATCATAATACTGTAATAAAAGTAACAGATTCAATAATTAAGATAATATTAGAATAAACTCAATACATTGAATATTCGCGTAGGTGCGTTGGGGTCCGAGACTAAGCATCGCAAAAATAACTAGTCAAACTTACGATCCTCTGAAGACTCGTGAAATCTTTTCGCACCATACATTGTTTTTTTTCTAATTCAGTCACTGCAGTTTCATCAATTTACTACATCAATATTGATTACTAAGTGATTTTTAAATAACCTCTTTATTTTATGTTACTTCTGTATTGTATTTTATTTAAAAATAAGTTACTATTTTTGATTCTTAATAAAAACTTGAATTTATTATGGCCGTTAGATATTAATTAAATGTTTGTTAAACAGATAGATAAATAAATGGCTGCCAAAAGATCAACTTTTAAGTAAGAGTATTTTAAAGTAGCTAATTTCTTTTAGATAACGTTGTGCATAATATAATATAATAAATAATCATCGTGTAAAATAAATATCACTATAATATAACAATTTGTTTTCATATTTTTTTTTTCATTTTGCTTCTTTAATATATATCATAATATAATGCCATGATGATCACTTGTCGACACGTTTATAAAAACTGGTAAACTATCGGTGAACCGGTATTGAGTTTTACCTACTTACCAGTAATGCCATTTTCTGGTAAATTTCTATGCCCTAATACAAAGAAAGATAAAGCGATAAAGTTAAATAAGATAATTGTGTCCTCTAGTATGTCAAGTTTGTACTAATATCTATTTATAATACAATTTTAACATCAAATATTTCAGTTTAATTGAATTGAGCATCGTTTTCTTGACAGAGTGGAATTTTAATCCACTATACGATTAAAAGCATTAATGCCTTTCGTTGGAGACACCCATTTTCCTCAGAGGCACCATTAGAACTAATAATAATAAAAAGTAACCCATAAAAACCAAGTTTTTACTATACTCCCTTTCTTTGTAAAATATAACAATAATTAAAGACGAATTAAAACATATAACATAACACTAAACTTACAGAAATTTAATATATTTCTAAAATGTCAGATGTTTTGAGATGTCAGGATTTTGATTGATTCAATTATCATCAATATCGTACCTTATGAATTTAAAATTTAGAAAATATTCCGCGACGTTATCGGGCCACTATGCTAGTAATTAAACTTTTCTAATGATTCCAATTTGAAAAAACCAATCCGAAATTACACTATAATTATTTTTTTTTTTTAACGAAAATTTGATAGATCTTCTTGATCATCGCCACGAGTCTACTTGTCAAGTTTCAACTCGATTGGATCACGGGAAAAGTGTTAAAAATTGATCCAAAGTTTTTTCACCCGGCAAGCCGGTAAGCAAGCAAGCAAGCAGACGCCAGGAGTTAAAAGAAAGGATGTAAAAATATGTCCAAACAATACAATGTAGGGGAGAGAGAGGGGTAGTTATTAATATTACACTTACAACAGAAATTATTTAAGTAATGGACACGTTGCAAGGATTTGTTATAAGGTTATTTATATTTTCAAGGGCTGGATTAATTTCTGTATGTTTTCTATCTGAACAATATGGTATCTAATTACAACTGTCATTAAAGTAGATATTAAACATTCAAAATTAAGATACATTAATTAATAAACGTTGAAGTTCTAAATATTAATCAAAGCCCTTCATTAATAATAATTAAAACTCGCTCTCTTGCTGATTTTTTTTTTAATTTTGCCGAATTTCAAAGGTGAGATTACAAATTTCGCGACATCTCTTTTTGACAATGCGACACAAACAATGCTCTTTGCGGATTAATTAAAAACTCGTTGCTGTGCCGCGGGTGGCGGGCGGGGGGAGGGAAGGGGGAGAGGGAGCCACCCTCGTGCAGGGGTGGAAAATGATTAAATCCACACCCCGGCGTTTACAAGCAGCACTGTGAGAATGTGCACCCTTTAGCCCGTATATTTGGTTCTGCGGAGCCGAAATAGCGACACACATTTAAAATTGATACGTACACGATGCACGCACACTTACGCGGCCGGATGTGTGTGTGTGTGTGTGAATGCTGCATAAGAATAATATGTCTGTCTGTTATTTATTTTTATGTGAAGAGATAACATTAATATAGTTAAATCAATCTATTACTTTCGCAATAGAATTTTTCAAATATGATTAATAATTATGTAAATCTCAAAGAGCTATTTATATAGGAAATATGTAGGGAAGTCTTAATAGGGTAGCCAGCCCTCTGAAGACCTGTATTACCTGACTTAAGTGATCACTTTACACAATGCTATTACACCGTAAGAACATTCACACATTATCTAAATTTTGAAAGTTACATTAAAGGACTTTAAAGCCATCTTTAGTCGAAAATCAGCAATTCCTATTGCATGAGGACATTATTGTCAACTGCATTTGCAAAAATACCCAACTGTAGAATTAGAACTGTAGGTCTTAATTTATTTATTTGCTGGTTGAACTATAGGTATTTTTTCACTTTTCATATACGCGAACAAATATATAATTTTTTACATAATTCTATTATTTTTTACTTTCGCTTTTGCTTTTGTATTCAATAATATCTGCTTGTTTTTTGTATCCATATTTTATATTATAGTATATCAACAATTATTATATTAATTTTATACGACACCTCGTATAATATCGATAATTAGAGAGATATGCAGTGTCAAAGTTTGCATTTTGTTTTTTAATATTTCTGACTTATTTTTTACAAAAAGTTGAACTATCATTACAGTGACTTGTAACGATTGCGAAAAATTCATTCGCTGCATACCTAGATATCTCAAATAAAATAATAAAAACCTTGTAAAATATTATGTATTCAATTTTTGAAATATCATTTTTTTTAATCATTATATTCGACTTGTATTATAGTGAAATCGATATAAGTTACGTTAATGATAGATCATTTTTTTTGAAAAAAAAAGTTTTTGCAATTTTAATTTTGCAATAAATATTGAAAAAATGAAAACTTTGATATTGCGTATCTCCATAATTATCGATATTAGGTCATGGTTTCTTAAATATTTTCGACTCGTTATTAAGGCAGAAACCCACCTGTAAAGTTTTTGCTAGTAGCTAAGAGACACCTGTATAGTATTTTGTTCTCATTCTATTGTAAGTTGCACACCTCGGCACAGGTTCATCCTAGTGAGATGAGTGGCTTTTTTCTAACAAACATTAGTTTGTTCAGGATAAAAAAATTAAACCATAAATGGTAGGTATACATAGATGTCGCCGCTGGGGATGTTACCTCTATATTTTTAAAGTGGAATTTCACAAGTTAGATAGATTCATAAATATTCGCCGATTTTTGAAAATTATATTGTTACATAAAAACTAAAACAAACTCAAAACTATGTACAATATCATTACTGTTTCCCATTTAATTGGAAGACGGTCGATTCCGCAGGCGCAGGCGAAGAGTGTCCTGGTCCAGTGTCCTGGTGGTGCAACTTTCGTCCTCTTCCACAGCCACCAGAAGGGCCTGGTCATCAAAATCTGAAGGTTTCCTGACTCGTTGTCCAAGCTGGCTTCACCACTTTTAAACTGAACCCATCGAACCATTCTTGACCTGCCATCTTGTCAGTCGTTCCTTTGCCGAAAGATCATCGAGGTGGCGAAATCAATCAGCAGCTTTCATCCTTTCAAGAAGTGGCACAGGATAATGTGGGGTATGCGGGTATGGCTTTCTAAGCGCATTTTAATTTTTTTCAGTATACGGTGACAAATGAAGGCGTCCCTATAAAAAGGGCCTATACATATAGTTTATCAAGACAAATGTGATTTCATTGTTTTAAAATGGTCACCATGTGCGGTATTTTATTTTTCATGATTTAATCTCAATCTTGCCGAAATTGGACCTCTAAAGTTGTCTCTTTAGCCCTTTGGTCCATATTCATCTGGTTGTAACAAATATGACGGATGCCGACAGTTCGACGATGTCACTGGGATTGCTTAACAACTTGATTAATCAAAAAAAATGTAAAATTAATCTCCGTATTTGGCAAATTAATTTAAGAAAATAAAATATTGAAATTCTGGTATTTATTTCACCGAGTGTTTATTTCTCTGTAAAATTTTGTTTTTGCATATAGACCCTTTTTATAGGGACGCCTTCAAATGTCAATTAAACGTCATATTATTCATTAACATAATACGTATACGTATATAATTTTCCCATGGATTCATTTTTCTTTATATTATCCTGTGGGAGGCAAATGAAACAACAAAAACATTTAATTAACACGCAAAGTCACCGGGCACGAATTCATTGGAGCACTGTTCTTAAATGCACAGTAAATGTTTCTACAATATTTTAGACACATTAATAATACAATTTCGTAATACGCGTTAATTATCTTCGCCGCAGTTGTTATCACTCTTGAATAAATTGTCTATCATATACTGATGCACATTATTTAAATGCCCCAGGTTCGCACTATAAAACTTCTCGCCCGCCAGTAGGTACTTCCTTGATTTACAATCGCTGGAATACACACACGTGCGCTGACCACACTGCTGCACTATTCGCTTGCCTGTGGATTTCTAAGGCGTTGGCCCGCAATCAACAATGCACACATCTGACTACGTAGTAGCCGGTCGTTATATATAGCTAATGTCGCTTTCTCGAGGTTTCCAGAGTTTATGAGAGTAACCCAATCGATTTAAGATTCGTGTGGACCATCCTGAAACCTTCTAGTATCTTCAATTTTAGTTTAAAAGATGTAGAGTGCTGTAAAAGCATCGATTTCGTGTAATTATTTCTGTGACTACTATCTCGCGGCAACGTATTTCTAATTGGTTCGTCTAATTTGTTTCTAATAAAATAATAATATTTCTCTGAGGAACTTATCGTAGAAGTGAGGGTCGATCTATATTAGTTGTTTTTAGTTTCCCTCAGAAAATATAAACTCATCGCTTAAGTGAATTCCTCACCAGCCTTTGTACGTCACTCTGGGTAGATTTCGCTCTTTGTGAATCCCCTTTGCACTCTTGCCTCGCGTACCAGATAAAGCAGCAAGATTCTACTGCGTACTTTAAATCAGGAGTGTAACTCATTATCCCTGTCAACATTTTCAAAAGGTATATTTATTACGTCAAGACCAAACTACCATATTCACACGCCTTATCCAGACTGCAAATACTGGGTATTGAAAAGAGTGAATATGTTGGCGTAGTTCATCAAAACTTATTAACTTTTAAGAGACATCTGCAGTCAGTTTTGAGATCATAATAATTTTGCGGAAACAGCTTTCAAAGATACCTTCTCGTGATGATTATGTTTTATTTTAATAGGCTTTATTTTCACTGCAAATATAAATACCTGTTGTGCTTATTGTAACTGTTTTTTAAATGTTTATACGTAATTACAGAGAATAGCTTGCTGGTATAGTGATTATGACTCCCGCCTAGTAATCCAATGGTCGGTGGTTTGAGCCCCGTTTCAAGACACCAGCAGGATAGTCTTATTTTCATAACACAAGCGTTTAGCTTAATATGAAAATGGTAAGAACATTATTGTGACACGTGTTCGCATCTCTATTTAAAAAAAAAGTAACCCATAAAAACCAAGTTTTTATTATACTCCCTTTCTTTGAAATATATAACAACAATTAAAGACGAATTAAAACATATAACATAATACTAAACTTACAGTAATTTAATATATTTTTAAAATGTCAGATGTTTTGAGCTTTGATAAGACACTTCATGTTTTGAAAATTAAATTCTAAAAACATTTGTCAGTCAATTTAGATTTTCGACATTTGTAGTGAAGTACCTATTATGCATACCGACGGAGTAATCAAATTTAGAAAATATTCCGCGACGTTATCTGGCCGCCGTAATCAAACTTTTTAATGATTCCAATTTGAAAAAACCAATAAAATTTCGAAAAATCCGAAATTATACTACATTAATTATTTTAACGATAATTTGATAGATCTTCTTGATCGTCGCCAAGTTTCAGCTCGATTGGATCACGGTAAAAGGGTCAAAAATCGATACAAATTTTTTGTTGACGGCAAGCAAGCAGACGCCACGAGTTAATATAAAGGGAGTAAAAAAAATAAAAAAAATATATTTTATTTATAGTAATTTAAAAATTTAATCAATTAATTTTAGCTTAAAAAATGTCTTGTGGTGTTACTTTAATACTGATTGTTCAATTTTTACTGTCCATCCTCAGCGTTACAGCCCTTGATGGGTCCTAGCTGCCTCCAAGAAAGTTCTCCTTGTTGCTCTGTTGCTGGCTGTCATTTTCCAGTTTTCCTGCCCCAGGGCCCGGCAGTCCCAACGACGCAATCTAACAACCGCAGTTTTGGTCTTCCCATTGGGTCATTAAACAATATCCTTTTTGGGGGCTCCAGATCACCCACACGGTGTACATGTCCCAGCCAGAGCAGTCTGTTAATCTTAATGAACTTGACTACGCATGTCCTGGTAAAGATCGTAGAGCTCGGTGTTGTATCTTTTACGCTATGTTTGACCGTCATTAATAGGTCCATATATTTGGCGTAAAATTTTTCTTTCAAATGCGTCTAGTCTGTTTTCGTCGTGCTTATTTAATGTCCAGGTCTCCGAGGTGTATGTTGTTGGTCTAATTAATGTCTTGTGTGGCTTTAGTTTTTCCAGATAATAGGCGTTACCTCAATTGTCCAATAAGTCTAAAATAACTCCGGTTTGCTGCAAAGATTCTTTTCGCAGTCTTTACGCTAGTGTTATTATCGTTAGTAACAATGGAATCAAGGTTTGTGAATTGTCCCACTGTTTCAAATGTGTAGTTACTGATGGTTATTGAGGACTGGCTGCTTCCGGGTATCATTGTAACTGGCATATACTTTGTAACATACAATTTTCACTGTGTTTCTTTAAAAATATTTTTTCTTTATCCTTTTTTACCCGACTGCGCGACGAAAGGAAGGTAATGTGTTTATTGATATATTTATTTATATGCCTAAATGCATTGATATATTTTATTATTTGTCTATTAGAATATTTTTTCCTTTTAATTGATACATGTTGGTGTGTACTTGCCTGCAGGGGCGTGCAGTGGGAACATCGCAGCGTGACTTTTACATAACCAATTATTTTGATTAAAAATCGAAATACAACATATATTTCGTAATATTTCTAACACAATTGTTATCATAGTACTTATATTTTGATATATCAAAAAAACTGCAGCATACATATTTGATTTCAATTTTTTTTCCAAAATATACGTTAAATAAAGTAATGCTTCAATGTTCCCACTGCACGCGCCTGCTTGCCTGCATAAACATTGGTAAATAATATATATTTAAATACTATGCTATTTATTTTATTGGATATCGATTAAACAATATTATATATTAAATATTTTATTATCAAACTCTTTAAAACTTTTATGTAATCTAATTTACTGGTACGGTAATTTGAATCCTTGAGATTTTTTAATATAAAATTAATACTAAAAATACAAAAAAAAAATTACAAAAAAAAAGTTTTTTACTTTATCATTAATGTATAACTTTCATGTAGTAAGCATTATAATTCAATATGAATTACACCAGTTTTCGTTAATTAAAGTGCTAAAATTATCAAATATTGATAATTTATATATAAATTATGCATCATCTATATATTTAAGTCAGGAGTATCTACATTGAAAAGAAAATATATCGAACGACATGAACCACCCTTCTTATCTGAAAAAATGAATTCTGAAACATACATACAAATAAATGTCATTGCATAGCATGAAAAAACTAAACCTTAATATAAAAATATATATTTTGTTCAATATATAAAAAAATTACATAAATATATTTCTAAGTAGTACCTGACCGTAAAAATGATATTAAAAATCTAAATCTATTGGAAATAAGTATACGATAGGTTTTGTGGTAAAATTTAGTTGATTATTTATGACATTTTGTTTACTTTTACATGTTTTGTAAATTATCCAATAAATTCAAGACCAACATTATTTACATTTAAAAACTCAAATTTTCCATTACATGATTTGAAAATCCTGAAAACTCGGAATGTTAAATATCACAATACGTTTGGCCTCTTATTGGAAAATTTCTGATGTATAAGGCAGTGCAATCATTAAAATACAATAAAATTGTTAAATTTATCATCTTTCTTTTTTTTAATGAACGAGATTCAGTAAATAATTGTTGTTTATTAATAAAAGATAATGACTTCTTCAAAAAGAGCAAAATGATTTTGTACTGACATTATTAATATAATTAATAAAAATGTACTTTGTTTTCACCACTTATATATTGAAAATATCAACATGTTTCAAGGCCAATGGTCACTTCGTCAGGATACAATGTATACTAACAAATTAAAATGATTTCAGTATATTTATTATCTTGAAATTATTTCCGGAATTGGTTAATATTAATAAATTAACTCGAGTGGTAAAAACTAAAAAGTCAATTACAAATTTAATTTACTATTAATTACGTAGTCAAAATAAAGACTTTGTTTTTATTTCAGTCTTGAATGGCACCGTACATCTTTATTAAAAATAAAAGTGACTGATTAAAATCTGAATTAATTCGCACACAATAATTCCCCGTCACAATGGCGGATAATTAAAAGCAAAAAAATGAGGAAGTCTAAGCACCAGCCGCGAACCTTGTTGGGTTTTTTCCCTCCAAAATCAGTTATTGTTTTTGTTACGTCTCCTCACAAAGTTTTTTAATCACCACCGTGGAGAGGGCCATCACACCAGGAGGTTGAGAATCTTGAAGACAAATTAGTAAATAGTTCCATATAAACTAGTGGCATTATTCGAGAACATTTTTGGTATATTTATTTATTTACTTGTTTTAATATTATCACATATAACACTTTTTATAAACTTAGCTTATAACGCCCCACCAGGTGAAGCCTGTTCTGGGGCAGTTACATTTCTCAATTTAATACTTTTCTTATTCTAGATTAAATAACAATTATACAATATAGGAAAATACAGTTACAATACAAAAAGAATGATAATATTAGAAATTGAATCAAAAAGTAAAAAGGGGTAGATAAAATAACCGGGTAGTTAAAAAGATAGGTAGATTGGTTAAGTAATAAGAATAAAGAGGTAGATTAAAATATTCACGATTCATTTTATCCTTTGATTTATTATATATGTAATAACTGCAAAAAAAAAAACAAAAAAATCTGGTATCCCAAAGTACTGTTTTACACTTATTTTTTATATAATTAATTGTTCAATATTTATGTAGAATTGTATTTTTTTAATTTAAACAATTATTCATCGAGGCTTAGTGACCTACAACAATATTTTTAGGATTTTGATTTTGAGGAATTTCGATTAAGATCTTTTTTTTTTGTTTTTTTATTATTTTTTATTATACATTATTAAATTTATACATATTTTTATCATTTAAATCGTGCCAAGCCTTATGCAGCTTGTCGATATTTTTTATATATTTTTTTCTTTCTTTTTCGATCTTGTTTCTTCTTTCATTCGTTCTTCTCTCATCGATTCTTCTTTCAACGAATCTTGATTATTTTCAATATTATTGCATGGTTTAACTGGTTGGCTGCAATTGAGCCCTCAATTATTGGAAGTTTAGTAATATTTTAAGCAAGCCATTTTCTTTGGCGGAGTAAAGATTCCAGTCTTGTGAGTTGAAGTGCTGCGAAAATAAGATAGTGATAATGCCGAAATAAGATAGAGTTAATAGATTTGATGGTATTTGACAAGGCCTCCAAACAAATTTAGTGTCCATTGTGAACTTCCCGTTATAAATATAGTGAGAAATATACATGAGTGTTCACTTGAAATTCAACATGTATTTATTTGTTTGTTTTATCACAATTATTTTACAAAAACTCATAACTTGCATAAGGCACCACGTGAATTGCTCTCTTTACTTACTAACTTACCATGGAACTTTTTTCCGTGGGGGTAGGCAGAGGGGTTAATACGCCAAACTCTTATCGAAGGTTCTATATGACGAAATCGTCTCAGCGACCCTTTCTTTATTCTATCGACTGCTACGAATTATTTAATTTCTCTACGATTACATTAAATCCAAAGATTTAATGATCGTGGGATCAACAGGGTTTATCAATGAATAAAAATCATCTGTACCTAAATGTAAGAAATATTTTATAAAGACACTAGCCGTACGCCCGTAAAAAATCACAATCATATTTGGTAGGCGACCGTTGCGTGTCATTGCGTGTCACACTCTATTTATCTAAAGTTGTAATTCCAGCCTTATTACAGCAAGTTACGGACGTTATGGACAGTGAGGCAATTAAATTATTATATTTAGATAATCTTATTAAAAAGAAAGCACTCTGTTTACACCACTATTGATAAATCAAAATTTTTCGATGGTCCCTTCATAAGGTTACAATGCATTCTAAAAATTATAATAAGTATAGAGGTAAACAAATTATTTTTTTATATAGAACTAGCTCTTCGTACCCGGCGTTGCACGGGTTAAGGATTAAGTTAAAAATAAATTTGTGGGGGGGAAACAAAGGTTCCATTGTTTTGCAAAGCCTCTAATTAGAACAATGTTTTTATTCAATCAAGGCTGGGAAAGATAGGATATCTTGGAAAGAAATATGGCCTATTTTTCCTTCGGGAATATGTATGCAAAAATTGGGTCCAATCGGTGAAGCGTAGTAGATTTTTAGTATAGTAAGTAGATTTGTACAGAAAACATATCTGGGGAAGGGGATGAGTTAGAGGGGGAAGGGGAAATGTCGCCTTTATTACCCGAGTGGTCCTAAAGAATAAGTTTGTAAATTTTAAGTCTGATGGATCAAACGGTACAGATTTGCATCGAAAATATATCAGTGGGAGGGAAAGGGGTAAAAGAGGAGGGAAATGTCGCCTATGTTATCCGCCAGATCCTCAATAATAAGTTTCCAAATTTTGATTCCGATCGGTGAAACGGTACAGATTTGCATTGAAAATATATCAGGGGGATGGGAAGGAGGAAATAATACCCGCCGGGGAGGAGGAAATAATACCCAGGGGAGGGAGGAAATAATACCCGCCGGGTCCCAAAGCATAAGTAGGCAAAATTTGTGTCGAATCGGATAAACGGTGTAGATTTGTATAGAAAACAGACAGACATTGAGTTTTATAGGTATAGATATCCATAAAACTTCCAAAAATATTGATATTTGAATTAAGGAGCACTTTAATGTTTAATGTTTAAATAGCAATAAATATTTGGAATTTTAATCATCTTTCGAAAACAAATCGTTTTTTTTATATTAAAAAGAGTTAAGAAATTGCACTTACAACTAATACAGTTAGATGAATTAGAAATTTAAAAAATATGTAGAAGGGTTAACAGCAAATTAAGTATATATCTAAATGTTTTTTTATATTTAGGTGTACATATAGATAGACATAAAGAAAAAAAAGAAAAAAAAATTTTTTTTTTTTAAAAACTAACAAATTTTTTTTGCAAATAGTTAGGTACCTTTTAATTTGTTATCAAATTTGTTCTTTATTTAACCTCCTTATATTTATTTTTTGGTTGTCTTCTAATGTATTCTTAAAATTTATCAATGAATTGTGGTTTAAACCAAGTGTTTTCTTATTATCAATACACTAGATATAACCCGTCAAAAATGACTTACTTTTATTTCAATTATATTTTGGCCGCTATGTGAGACTAGCGCTACCTAGCGTGGCATCTTGATAACCTTAGTGATGGATATTATAAAATAGAGAATTATGCTTTTTTTCTTCTTGTACTTTAGTAACGGACATTGTTACGTAGAGAATTATATATTTTGATTAATAATTAATACCAATCACATATGCAAAATAGTAGTGGATGCACTTATTAGCTTTAATTTTTATCAAACTGAAATATTTTAAAAATCGTAATATTGGAAAAAATTATTTTATTTAATAACAATTTTGATATCATACTAATTTTGAAAACGGGAAGTTACGGACGGACAATGAAATTATTTTTATCGGGGATGTAATGCCGCCATAAATTTATTTCACAATCATTAAAGAAGATCTCGTCACAAGTAAACTTGCGATGTGATTTAGCCCTTAAAGGAAGAGGAGGATGGCACAATAATTATGACGTTTCCGCCAGTGGCGGCGAGAATTTTTTGATTACGTAGAAAAATTAATTCCTCCAACGGTGTATAGGTATACGTAGCCCGCTTTGTACCCCGTCCGGCCCGGGGTGGGTAAGACAAAGGGGGGGGGTGTGGGAGGGGGGTGGCGCGGCGGGAGGGGGGGGTGGCGGGTGTCGCGGGGAAGATATTGTTTGAAAATAGCATTTCAGATAATGCTACTGAGATTGTGAGCAAAAGTCAAGCAGCCAGTTTACGGAAATAAAGTTTGAATATTTAAAACTGTTATGTTTCAGCAGGCAGCATCGATTTTTAAATTGCCTGATTATTTTTTTTTTTTCATATTTTCGGATTTTAGGAATAAGACTTTTGACTTATTTTGATGTTAGTTTTAATGATTTCTAAACAAATTAATATTTCGAAATACAATGGATATAGTAGTTTACTAAATAAATGCATAATTTATTATGTTGCCTCTGAGAGTAAATAAAAAGGGATTAAGCGATTAAATGTATACGTTAAAAGATCGCACTATATGTAAAAAAAATCAGCGGATTTATAGCACTAACG
>JADDOH010022231.1:0-13188 GCA_016648135.1 Agrypnia vestita | reverse complement strand
ATATAAAAAAAATGCAAGTGAGTAATAATGAATAGTTATTCGAATAAATATTTTCATATTAAGCTTTTTTAAATTTTGAGGTTAATTTGTGTCGCTGCTCAATTGATATTTTTATTTATGAGATATAAATGTTACACATCATCTGCGACGACTGTAAGGCTCGCTCGTTTTTAATTCTGTATTCATGGTGCACAAAAAACATTATAATATTATTTTTAAATGTAGCAAGTATGTATAAATATAAGTAAATAATGAAATGGCTGACCTTTGCTAAGATTCAAGGTAAATACTGTCTTCTCAGGAATATCTCTGGTTTTTATGATCCTTTTTCATTTTTATTATATTTCATTATAAATTATATATTTTGTGACCGTTATATTATTGAATTGTTGTTTTATAATGTCTCTTTTTTATGATCCGTTATTAATTTAAAATTAATGTGAATTTAATGATCCATTCGTTGGTACCTACGGTTCGCATTTAATCCATATTTAAACATACGTTTTTCAAGATCCATTTTTATAATCGGCACAAGTCATCATGCATATACTAATGGCAATCACAATCGCAGGGACATCCACATCCACAACAGCTACATTATGTCATCATTGTGGGCTATTCATCGCCTACGTTGACAATTGTTGATAATTGTCCACTAATAAACGAGTGGTTCTATATATATAAAAAATATACAATCAATATATAAAAAAAAGTCGTGTTTAAACTTTTTTTTTTAATTTCAGACAATTTTTTTACTCAAACGCTGCCAAATGTATATTGTGCCATGGGGATTATTATTTCGGACAAAGTAAACAGGAACCGCCACTGAAAACAGCACCTGGCAGGGGGAGCCAGGTGAGGTGTTGTCGGGCTGCATATAATGTAGGGTCGTACCGGCCGGAACGTATTCAGCATTCGTTAGCATCTTCAGTGAGGATCTGCGAGTCAGCTAGCTCATCGTTGTAATTCGACAAGTACTACACTACTTCTACCATGACCGGTCGCGGAAAGGGAGGGAAGGGTCTGGGCAAGGGGGGAGCCAAGCGGCACAGGAAGGTCCTCCGCGATAACATCCAGGGAATCACGAAGCCCGCCATCCGCCGCCTGGCACGTCGCGGCGGAGTGAAGCGCATATCCGGCCTGATCTACGAGGAGACGCGCGGCGTGCTCAAGGTGTTCCTCGAGAACGTCATCAGGGACGCGGTCACGTACACCGAGCACGCCAAGAGGAAGACCGTCACCGCCATGGACGTCGTGTACGCCCTCAAGCGGCAGGGACGCACCCTGTACGGCTTCGGAGGCTAAGCGGAGACCACCAGACACCAAACCCAACCCACTCGACCACGGCTTTCAAACGGCCCTTTTAAGGGCCAACAATTAATATCTCGATTGATTCCGCAATGCAGTCTGCTACTCAGCCATCATATGTGGTTATCGAACGGCTGTTTTAAGAGCCAAAAACAATTTCACTATCGATTTTGCAATACAATCTAAAAAAATCAAAAATAAATAAATCAAATATAAACATAAAATCTTTTATGTTAATATTTTCTGTTTTAAGTGATATAAATTAGACGCCTTTGGAATTATTATAAAACGTTTTTCTAATAAAATATTAGCACTGCCAACTTTTGTTAGCTTGGTTTTTGGTTTTGCGCTCCACTAGTATTATATTTTGGGATGTTAAAATATAAAAATGGTCTTGTATTTCTAGAATTTTGTTTGTATAATTTTTTGTTTTCTTTAAATATTTGGATTTTAGATTCCTTTTTTTAAATGTCTTACGTTTTATCGTTTAAGGGTTTTATCGTTCTTTTATAAGATTATTATATACACGAGCTTTTAAGGTTTAGACTAAAAATTTCATTTACATATAGAATAAATAATAACGGGCTTAATACAGTTCCTTGAGGTATGCCATATTTAATTGTGTCACACTGACAAAATTTATTTTGATTTTTTACTCGTTCTGTACGTTTTGGTTAATAACTCTTAAACTTTAATAACATATTTTCATCGAAACCAATATTTCTCAATTTTTCAATTAGTAAAAAGTGTGATATACTATCGAATGCCTTTGGTTATCTATGAATATGACAATACTTTTTTTTATATTTGTTCAATACTAATATTTGTGGTGATTTAAGCTATCGAATCCTCTACACAGAGGCCCGTTATGAAATCGAATTGATTTTTAATTTATTAAAATATATTAGTCGGTTTATAACAATTTTTTCATAAATTTTGGCTGTTGGAGACTTTCAAGTTGTGAAGGTATTATTGACTTTTTCGGGTTTCCCTGTCGTGTAAATTGTTGTAGATAGTGGGTACAAATCAAGATACATTATTGATGTTTCACAGAGACGAAATTGTATTTTTTTATGGGAAAGTAGGTATGGAAGTCTTTTGCTTTTCATAGGGCTTAGGACCTATCGTACGACTGGCTTAAGTGATCACTTTTACACAATGTAACGTTCACCATTTTCACCCATGATAGAATACCACGTCCATCATAGATATACGGCAGGTCGTAAGACTTCTATACCTACTATCCCATAAAAAAAACATAATTTCGTCTCTGTGAGACATCTATAATATATCTTGATTAATGATGTCCCTTTGAAAAAAATCCAGTACTGTGTTCTGAAAAATTTGGACAACCTTATACAGGTATACCAGAAATATGCTAACAACAGAAACTTGGCCGGAAGATTCCTGACTATGTTATGAGTCTAAAATTTTCAAGCAACCATGACCATAATATCAATAGTTATGGAGATATGCAATATCAAAGTTTCCATTTTTTTCAATATTTCTGAATTATTATTTGCAAAAAGTTGTACTATCATTACAGTAACTTATATCGATTATGAAAAATTCATTTTCTTCAATACAACTTAAATAAAATGATAAAAACCTTGTAAAAAATAACTTTTTTCAATTTTTGTAAGTTTTTTATCATTTTATTCGACTTTTATTAAAGCCAATGAATTTTTCATAATCTACATAAGTTACTGTAATGATAGTTCAACTTTTTACAAAAAATAAGGAAGAAATCGTCGCTGTATATATAATAAAGCCAATGTGTTGAGATGAACGAATCATTTTGTCAATTTTTCATATAAATAATGGAGATATACTAAAAAAAACATTTCTGTTCATCTGGAAAGTCTGCCTAGTAATTATTTAAAATATTTTTTATAAATCTAGTCTGTGCAATTATTTTTTCAAACAGTTTCATTCGTTTATCTCAAAATGTACTAAAATGGCACATAGGCTTAGTTATATATACAGCGACGAATAATTGAAAAAAATGCAAACTTTGATATTGCATATCTCCATGACTATTGATATTAGGCCATATTTGCTCATAACATAGTCAGAAATCTACCTGCCAAGTTTCTGCTGCTAGCTCTGGTACACCCTGTATATAGTGAGTATAGTTCACTGGAAAGGCTCATATTTGTTGTATGAGTAATTGGGTAACTTACGAGGGAGCTTTTTCTTTTTAGTGATTCGGCCGTTACATTCTCGTAACCTGGCGAGGATCCCACTTTTATGTTCAAGTTTGTAATGTTGTTAGCTTGTCATGTTTTTAGAGATATTGATGATTGATTGGGAGAGAATAATTATTTTTGGATATTTTATTTGCTATATTTTCACCCACACTAATCAAAAAACTGTTTGAAATATTCTTCTTATATATTATTTGTTATTTCGTTGAGTATCAACCATATTTTTTATTGATATTGTTCGTTTCTTCCAACTGTTTTTAAAAGTTTTCCTCTTTAGTTTTTTTTAATATTGACGTGAAATTATTTCTTTTTTTTAATAACAACTTTAAGACTGTTTTCGAAGTAATTTTTATAAATTTACATATATTTTGTTTGGTCGGTATTGACACTACTAAGCCATGAGTAAGTGATAAAGGGTTTCATTTATGAAAATCAGATTTGTATTTATAAATTTTTAAAATTTTTGACGATTTAATATTATTTTCAAAGATTTTATCAAAGGTAATAGAGCTTATTTCGGTATCTAATGTATTTAGTACTGAATGCCAATTTTCTGAAGATGATTTTTCACAAAATAGATTTATGGTTGGAATTAATTTTTCCCGATCTCTGTAAATCGGTCGGGTATGAGTGGCTCTCTTGTTTATTAAATTTAAAAATGATTATTGATGTTTTCCAAATTATGGTCGTAATACTTTCAAAGTCATTAGAATTATTTAATATACTAGCTTTAACCTGTCAAAAAGACGGTACTTTTACACGTCGCGTCGGTTCGTAAAGAAAAAGTTTTAATTTATTCATAAAAAAGGAGAAATAAAAAAGATAAAAGGAAAAAAAAGAGAAAAACTGTTTTTGTAAAAGAAGTTACGGACAGACAGATGATTCCGAAATTTCTACATTTCGTTTACCCTTACAAACCCACTATTCTATAATACTAGACAATTAATTGTGTATAGTGTTCAGTCCAATATATGGCACTCAGGTAATGAGCCGTATTCTGATTTTTTTTCTTCATAATTCTGTAAAAGTTCAGTAAAAAAATTAAATAACATATTGTGTAGCAATTTTTTTTTATAATATTACAAAAAAAAGTTTTGAAGCATGAGCACGAAATTAAGTAGCCAATTTAAAAAAATGGTTTCGTAGCAAAAAAACATGTAAGTAGGAGGTTAAGAGGTAGCACACGAATAGTATCAAAAGCTCAGCATCAAAAGCTCGGTAGCATGAATTCAGTAGCAAAAGCATTCTGCCGAGGTTCACTAGCAGACGTTCAGAGTCTGCACGTTCAGCAAAAGCTGTTCAAAAGCACACTTATTAGTTAGTTCAGTAGCAAAAGCTCCGCTTGAAAACATTTTATGTGTCAAAAAATGGCATAGATTTTTTACGTTCTTTTTATGTTGATTTAAATGAAGTTAAATTGTTTTGTTACTTTTGTTTAAGTTTTATAATTTGACGAGGAGTCTATTTGCTTTTATTTTTGTTCTTCAGAGTTTCTTTTAATTTGTACCTGTTTATTATTTTATACGTTACTCAGCACGCGAGTCACAGACTAATTATTTTAATAAAAATAACACCATAATTATGATATTTAATTATAACAGTTTGAATAATTCCAAATAACAAAAAAAATATATAAAATCATTTGATTTGATTATCAGGTGCTTTTATTTTAATCCATAAAATCCGGATTGGAACAAAATCCGTTCTTAAAAATCCGGATTTTAAAACAGTACGGATTTGTACCTATTCCCTACCTGGTACCTACTCTGTGAGCCGTGAGATCCGAGACCAAATAACTGATTTCCCGCTACATGGGCTTGAGTGCATGCCGATTGCTTATAGAAGCACCCATTCTTCGAGGACAAAAAAACATCCAACCCTTTATACACAGATTCCCCAGAAAAGGGGGCTCGGACTCCACCGAGGGCCTATTGTGCTTGGTTCGGCAGGTAAAATGTATTACAAAGGTAAATTAAAATAAAAGAAAAGTAAAAAAGTAACACATAAAAACCAAGTTTTTACTATACTATATATTAAAACATATAACATAACACTAAACTTACAGAAATTTAATATATTTCTAAAACGTCAGATGTTTTGAGATGTCAAGATTTTGATAGTTTCAATTATCATCAATATCGTACCTTATGAATTTCCAGCGTCAAATGATTTAGTCAGAATCAGATTTGAGTAATGTAGAATTCTTCAAAATTAAGCAGAAATCTAAAAGAAATAAATTATTATTTGATTTTTTCCCAAAAAACCCAATTTTGCTGTCATTTGTGAACCAATTGTTTTGTAAATTTTCGAAATTCGTAGTGATGTACCTATTATACCGACGGAGTAATTCAAATTGAGAAAATATTCCGCGACGTTATCGGGCAGCGCGCCGTTGCTAATTAAACTTATGTAATGATTCCAATTTAAAAAACCAATAAAATTCCTAAAAATCCGAAAGTACTATAATTATTAATTTTTTTTAACGAAAATTTGATAGATCTTCTTGATCGTCGCCATGAGTCTGCTTGCCGAGTTTCAGCTCGATTGGATCACGGGAAAAGGGTCAAAAATCGATCCAAAGTTTTTGTTGACGGCAAGCAAGCAGACCCCACGAATTAATATAAAGGGAGTAAAAATAGAAAGAACTTCAAAAACTTTGTCGGCGTCGATCTTCAAATAAAACAATCGCGTGCTACGAACAAACAATTAGTAAGTTTGTTAGATTTATCATTTGCATGATAAATTATACTCGTAAACCGGGTTTAAATCCCAAAATAATTATTGTAAAAATTAATTAGTTATATAACAGGAAATTTAATTTTTAATGTGGAGATAGATTTCAGCAATGAATTTATGAAATAGGTACAATGATCAGAAATTTTTTGAAATAAGCCATTTATCGTGGAACCAAAAAAAATTGAATTAAACCGAAAAATTTGCAGACCGATCACTCGAATTTAAAAACCGGTTTTTCTAGTCTGTTTTTATAAAAGTCTTCGAGCCCACAGGGGACAGTGCCCCAAAAAACTAATTCGTGCAGATACTGATAATAAAATTTAGAGGATTTACCACTATATGGGCAATAATTTAAAATTGAATATACTTTGAAAGAGAAACTTTCATTTTGGGTACGATATTCTATATATTCGTATAAATAGAATAATTTATTCACGCAGACAAATCAAATAAAAATTAGGGAAGATACCTACCTGTTTATTTCTACCTCACCACTACATCGATTTAAAATTGAATATATTTCATCAAACATAATAATATCGTTGGCTGTCTGTCGTAAAGAAGATAAATTTCTGGAATTGAAACTTTAGATAGTTTAAGTGTGACGCAATCAGCGCGCAGCATAATATATGTTTCGTGGTCACGCAAAGCAAGTCGTTATTATTATTTCCCATGATATTTCACGTGTGTAGCCAAGAATTTTATTTAAAAAATGCAGTTTGTGTAGTGTACGTTACATATAACCATGCTTTATATTCGTTTAAATTGATTTTGGGCCCTAAGAAGGGCCATTGGTTGCGTGGGTGAGGACGAGTGAAGTTAAGCGCGCTCTCCTCGGATGCGCCTGGCCAGCTGGATGTCCTTGGGCATGATGGTGACGCGCTTGGCGTGGATCGCGCACAGGTTGGTGTCCTCGAACAGGCCGACGAGGTAGGCCTCGCTGGCCTCCTGCAGGGCCATCACGGCCGAGCTCTGGAAGCGCAGGTCGGTCTTGAAGTCCTGGGCGATCTCGCGCACCAGCCGCTGGAAGGGCAGCTTGCGGATGAGCAGCTCGGTGCTCTTCTGGTAGCGGCGGATCTCGCGCAGGGCGACCGTTCCCGGCCTGTAGCGATGGGGCTTCTTCACGCCTCCGGTGGCCGGCGCGCTCTTGCGGGCCGCCTTGGTGGCCAGCTGCTTCCTGGGAGCCTTGCCTCCGGTGGACTTGCGGGCGGTTTGCTTCGTGCGCGCCATCGTGCAGTAGTAGTGCGGTAGTGGTAGCTGGAGCGGAGAGACGACTCGGAGAATGAATAATCTGACAATGTGCCGGAACGGCCGTTTGGGGCCCTATTTATAGCACCAGATGCCAGCCAACCGTCAGCAGTGAGAGGGGAGAGATAAACGTGCAATATGCTTACATGTAGATAATCAGACAAAGGTGGCACGTAAAACGTTGCGTCAACATGTGTGTGTAAAACTTAAATAACATTGATTATTTATTTTGCATTGATATTTAGATTAAAAACATTCCATTCCATTCCATTTGGGATACTGAACATATAAACTATAATCACCTTCAACTCGGAGAAGCCTTTTAAACTTAGTAATAGACGAATAATATTTTTGGATTAAATAATTAATTCTAATAACCCGGATGCCCCTGATCTCTTATCGTCCACATCCTTAAATAAACCATTTGGAAATATTCGTTCACAAACCTTATTTCGTGTAATAAAATATTGGTTTTGTATTGACTATTCATCAAAAATACTGTACCATTAAAATACTATTAAGGCGGCACATTAACTGCAAATGCATATTTCGGCGTTTTTTTTACGGAAATGTGGTTTTTTTATTTATATCAGAATGTGTACTCTAGACTGCAAGTTTTTAAAGTCTTTTTTTTTACAACCACCTTAATTAATATTTAAAAATAAAAATTCCAAAGTATGAAATGCGTCAATAAATGACGCCGTCGCCGACGGCATTCTGTTTTATAATTACGTAATTTATTGACATATTTCATACTTTGGAATTTTTGTTTTTAAATATTAGGTGTTTTTATTTGAAAAAAAACTAACTTTTATTAAGTGAGCAAAACCTCAAAATACGGGAATGAATAGAATATACTGTTTAAAATCATATCTTTATATAAATAAAAAGCGTTTTAAAATCAACAAAAAACGTAAAAATTTCTTACAAATTTAAAACATTATAACTTTATGTATATTGAATATTTCTTAATTTCCTTAGTACTGATTCTAGATAATGAAGTATACTTTCTACGTATAAAAAAATGATATGCGTATATATAAATATTCATCAAAAATTAGCGCCGCCTAGGACACTAAAAACGTTTTTTGGCCGCAGCCTGTCGATTAATGCTTATATTTTATTAATTACTGTAAATAATGTGCACTTTATTACTTTTATATAATAACAAAAGTTCTATCTAAGTTATTGCTCTAAAAAATTGCAGTCTAGAGTTATACATTCTGATATAAATGAATAATAAAAAAACATATTTTCGTAAAAAAAACGCTCAAAAATATGCATTTGCAGTCAATGTCCAATGTCCTACTAGGAAATAAGTTTGCACAACTAGCAGATATTCTTTGTGTGAATTTGTCTCGCTACCGGTATCTGTAAACACGCTAAAATTTTTCGAAAAACTCTTACCACAAGGCTGTGAAAACCTGAGAACATTTTTTATTTTATTAGATATATAAAAACATTTTAAAAGTGAAGTGTAATCAAATGAAAGATTATTTAACGTAGATATAAATGTACAATATAATAATTCACTCGATTTTTTTTGTGGTTACTGTTTTTTATAAATTTATGTATTTGTATTTTCGGATGTCAACAATAACGGAGCGCCACTGAAAGTAGCAGCTGTCACGCAGGCCAGATGGAATGTTGTCGGACTGCATATCGAGAGTATACTAACAAAAAGCATTAAGTCAGATTTTCAAGATTTTTTATTTTAAATGGGGAGTGTGTATATTCTTTGTTCTACGTCGTGACAGAACGCATTTTGTCGTAGGATATCTGGTTTTCAAGATAATAAAATCGTTGAGTCATATCAATCTTTTTGCTTCTGACAAAAAGCACTAAGTCGTATCAAGCTTTCTGCTAGTACATTTTTTCCGCTAGATGAAGCCAAAGATCATTACTCAAATTAAACTACCAACAAAATTTAATACCGATCTGCGAAACGCTATGTGAAGCCTTAAATTTGAATTAAAACGGCTGTCTCAAAGAAAAAACCTATCTTAATTTTTTTTTTGTCTTTACGTAGGTAATACAATAATTTTTGTATTTTCAAATATGTACATTTTTGCATTAGTTATAAGTAGGTATATTTTTTTTTTATTCAAACGTAAGTATTTCGTATTTTTTTAGTTTTTTCTTATAGGTCGTTTTATTGTTTTCTTCCCTAATATCTCCTGGTAGTTTCATATATAATTTCATTCCACTGTATAATTTGGGCATACGTTGTGTTCGCTTTTGCAAAATAAGAAATATATTGAAACCATAGCATTTGTAGCATAGTTTCACTAAAAAAACTTTCGAAAATCCTGCGTCTTTCCCCACCAATGTTAATTTTTCCAGCCTGAATGACATTTATATAGGTTTCTTCATCCAATTTCAGATAAATAGTTTAAGATGTACATTTCCCCGGGGTTTTCCTTACGTTAACAATATTAATTCTCTTCAGTATATAATTGTCTAAAATTCATTTTGTTTCATAATTTTGTCAATAATTTCCCTCTCTTTGAAAGATTCTGATACACCAATAATTTTCACACATGGAAATCTTTTTTCAGGAATTTTGACTCAATAGTTGTTTCCTAATTTTTCTTTTATTTGATCCCTAAATTATGCTCTTGATATCTTTACTTTTACAATTTATAACAACTTTTTCAGTAATAGCAGTTTTATACCAGTTATTCCAGAGATCGTTGGATCAATATTTTTTTAATTTTCTTCTTTTGTTTTGACGCTTGTCTGAGTATGTTTTGGTTCTCTAACCATAATTAAATCTTTGTTTATAATATTAGATTTATATTTAGAATCATACACATTCTTCTGTTTAAAATTATTGTTTTCTCCACATATTTGCGCCATTTCACTAATTATCCCCAATTTTTCTGCTTTCATTGAATTATGTATATATTTTTCAAGATCCTTTTTTTGTTGTAAGGAAAAATCATACAGATAAATAATGTCTATTGTTTTTATGTATTATTTTGTTTACAAATGGTTATGTGTTTTCGAATGATTCATATTTTTTTGTGATTACTTTATTTTATCAAATAAAATTCAGGATATTTGTTTACACTATACATAATTACTAGATTTAATATTTCATTACTCGTAGCTACCAAATTTGACAATAATATAATACTCAATGATACAACACGTTTGTTTGAAATGACTAAAACTGAAAATCATTACAATCCATCTTTAATTTTTAAAAATGCTCAAAATGTTATGGCTTTGCTCCGGTCAAAATCATGTACCTACATTAAAAAATATATTTCTTGATGATGAAACTGGATGTTTTATTGATAATGTTTTTGAAACTGAAGGAAAATTTTCTAAACAAATTAAATGGAAAAAGTGGAAAGCTGACACTATGATGGTAAATCTGTACTAAAATAATTAAGAAAGGTTCAATAGTAACAGAGTTATAATTTTTTAAATTTGCAAAAAATTTTAGGTTTTTTGAAATTTTATTTTATTTAGAATTCAATTTGATACTTAGAAACATAACATATGATATAATAGGAATATTGAGCCAATTATGTATTCACTAATAAACTATATGAATTCACTTGATTAACCTAGAAAACTATGTATTGTAGATAACAGAATAAGAAAACATAATGTAACATAATGCAAATGCAATAAAAAGATTAACGAAAGAAAGAGTTCAATAAAGATATAAAAATATATTAATACATTAAGGAAAAAGTAAATTTATTTCCAGGGGGAGAAGTAGGACGAAGTAGATCTCCAGGTTCATATAAACAGATAATTTTAAAAATATATTATATTTACTCCCACACTTTGAAGCTTCAACCACTAATTAAAAGTAAGTTTTTTTTATTGAGAACACGTTAATTACTAATTCAAAATTAAAATTTCAATTTACGAAATATGCCAAATTGCATCTCAGTTTTCACAGGCGCTGCAGCCATGGGCGGATGTGCCACTATGGAAGTTTTGTTGTATAATATATATTTATACGCCAAATTTGACTTTAATGCGAATTAAAATTTTATTATACCATCAAAAGCAATTGATTTTTACTCCGACATTAAGGTTTTTGCTAAATTTATATGAATTTTTTGGTTATATCTTTATTTGCATCCTTCAATGCGCGTATATTTCCTCATCATTCTCCGATTTGGTGATATTGCATATGATTATAAGTCACATGTGCGACATAATTTTTAAATTAAAAAACGATGAAAGAAAAATTTTTGTTTAATATTTTTTTATACAATGCATATTATTGTAGTTATATTAATGTTTTCTTGTTCTTAAATTCTAGACCTAAATAATTAGATTTCAGTCCAATACACGAGTATTTCAGCAGTTCAGTCGGAAGTCATAATAATAACCAAATGAGCTTATGCAATATGATTTTTAAATTAAAAAACAGTGATGTAAGAAAAATTGTTGTTTAATGTTTTTTTCATATAATAAATATCGACTGTCCTTACGTATACTATCAATCGAATCTACAAAAAATCAAATTCGCACAATATTAAAAAAAAATAGAATATTCGTTTAAAAAGTAAAAATTTTTTTAGATTCGACAATATACGTAGGGACCGTTGATGTTTTTACAGATATGTAAATATTTATTTTTTTAATTCTGGATACAAAAAAATTTAAATTCGGGCAAAAACTTTACGAGCACAAGTTGCTCACGAGTGTTTCCGTATATTTTAGTGTCGGTACTTGTCCAAAACACAGTTCTGCATGAGAGACAAAAAAATGAAAATCCGAAATGATTCTACGAGTTTGGCCGCTTAAAAGATTTCGTGTATCTTTAAATGAGATTTTTTTTAAATAGAGATGCGAACACGGAATACATGTCACATCAATATTCTTACTATTTTCAAACTAAGCTAAATGCTTGTGCTGTGAAAATAGGACTAACTTGCTAGTCTGGAGTGAGGATCGAACCCGAGACCTTTGGATCACGAGGCGAGAGTCCTAACCACAAGGCCAACAAGCTACTATTTTACTACTAGATTATTGTTTTTATGACTTAATACCTTTTGCCAGTGCACCCTCGATATAATGTAGGGTCCCATCAGCTGGAATGTATTCAGCATTCGTTTGCATTTTCACTTTCATTGTGCGCGGAGTGATAGGGGCGTCGCCCCCTGTCTCCCTTGTCTGCAGTATCGTGGGGTCGGGTTTGGGTCCCCGAAGAATGTGACAGCACTGCTATTGTGTTGTAATTCTACTAGGTACTATTATTTCTACCATGACCGGTCGCGGAAAGGGAGGGATGCTGCAGCTTGAAATTTAAAGTTTTTTTTTTTGAAAATTCTCAGAATGTATCTAATTAGTTGGCGGCTTCCTCGAGTATCTTAAGGCGATCGTCCAGCAGATTGAGCAAATTTCTCATATCTTCTCTGCGTTTTTATCACATTTTTGTACTGAAATATCTCATTTTAAAAATTATTTATCAGGTTACGTATATTTTAAATACGGATATCTTATTAAAATAACACAAACTAAATTATATTATACAACGATTGTTGCGCGGTATGATCGACAATACTGAAATTATGCAGAGCATTGGTTTGTATGTTCCTGATAATTACCTTAGACATCGTCAGCATAGATTGTTTCACATTCCAATATACAGGACCAACCTGCCGATGGTTATGCCTGTTGGAAAAGCTACAGCTATGCTGAACAAGATCGCTTT
>JADDOH010022229.1:0-13272 GCA_016648135.1 Agrypnia vestita | reverse complement strand
ATTTTTTATTATTATTTATTGTTTTCTAGATTAACCCGCGTATTTTTGTCTTGAAAAAGACTGTTATTATAAAACCAACGTTTCGGACAGATAGCAGACAGCCTTTTTCAAAGGGATTTTCGCTTTGTTCTCGTTCTATTTTGAATAGGTGGCAAGCACACCCGTTCATTCCAGAAGTCGAGATCCAAGTGAAACCTAATGTGAGGCTAATGCTGAGTTTACTTTGTGTACTTTCATAGATAAGTATACATGATGAGAAGTAAGTTAGTAAGTTAAATATAAAAGTAATACTATAGCTAGACCGCATTCAAAAGAATGTGCGCAAAAATATGTGTGTGTTACGATGCAAAAAATGAACATAAAATAAGTTTTTCTAGTAAGTAAGTAAGCTTTTTTAAACTAAAAAATATATATTTATTTGGAATATCATATTGAAGCCTGTAATAACGTTAAAGTAACGGTCTTGTCAGGTAACTTTCCCCCGCTTTCTTCTTACCGGACAAAGCTAGGGAATGGTCTTTTGATTGTGGTTGACCTATAACACAAAGCAATCTGATAGTATAAAATGAAACTGAAAATGCATTAAGAATCACACCTTCCGTATCATAGCTATGATGTATGTAAAACACGTAGATCATTAATGACATATTAATAATAACCTATTAATTATCACATAGATTAATAATGACCTCGCCCAGAATCGAATCCAGAAACCTCGGTGTGAGAAGCCAGCGTCATGCACACTGGGCTATGAGGGCCGCCATGAACTAAATTCTTTTTCAGGAGAAAGTATTGGGTCGCAGCGGAAGAATGTCCCCCTCGCGTATGTATGAGACATATTTAAACTGCGATTAAAGTGTTTACTCTTGCATAATTAAATCCCCTAGTTAATAAAACGTATATTCTACAATAGACGTATTTTTTTAAATTTTTTCCAAATCGACTCTCTTATATATCTAGATAGATAGATATAGATAGATATATAAATTATATATATATTAAAATTTATCTTGTAAATTTCTATCTATTTTTGAAGAGTTTGACCTTTAATTATTTAAAAATGTACTACTTCTTGGGGGCTATTTGAGAGTTTACTTTCTTGAAATTATTGATTCACCAAACTTTTCTTACAATATGATGATAGTGACTTATTGCCATATTGTTGGAATCACATATTATTATTCAAATTAAAACGTCCAGTTTTGGCCACAAAAATGTTAGCATCCTCTGCGTAATTGCGTTATTTTGAAAAAAATATGGTCCGATACACCACATCATACAGTGACCTTTTTTGGCATAAAAGATTCTCTTGAATATCCTGATAGATTGCTTTCAAACCAAAAACGTCGTGTATTCACGAACGAACTTTTACTAAGCCATGGTGGATTGTGTACCATTTATACGTAATCAAATAAATAAAGTATAATAAAAAATAAAACAAACGTTGTTAAGACATTTTAAAACAAAATCATTCCTATTGAAAATCCCTTTATTGGTTAAAAATTATGAATCGCCCTTCTTGGTAGGCCTAACCAGCTTGCACCCATTAATGTATAGAATGAATATTTTATTTCAGTAGAATTTCATGATTTAATAAAACGTTTCAAATATAAAACATAGGGTGTCCTAAACAAACCGTACATAAATTTGTATTTGATAAATATGAGTTATTTTCCTCGATGCATGGTGATCGAGACCTATAGTGAATGGTACCTATCGCTTACCCAGGGCCGTTTTATTTTATCCGCTTTTGCCTCGACTACATTTATATATCTTCTCATGCACGTTTACGGTTGTTGTAACTTTTAACAGGAGCCTATATTTATTGTATCTGATTATTCCGGGTTTTTCGCGGACACCCACTGTTCTCGCTGCCTTCAACACTTGCCTTATATATTTTCTTAGCCACTCATTCCTCGTTGATTGTTCCACGTAACCATATCATCTCTTCTTTTATTTATTTACCACGCTAATTTATTAATTTCTCCAAATTTATTAATCAATTAGAAAGACAAACAGAAAAGTCAAATCAACTAAAAAATATTTGGCTGCTACCGGGACTTAATCCCCTCCTCCTACCGACCAAAGATTTTCCACACTTGCGCCTTAGCGACCGCATTTCCACCTCATTCAGTCTACTTTGATTCCTTTTTTGCCTATTCAAGGCTTCACTTTCATATATTAGAGCTGGCACCAGAACTCCCTTATAAAGTTATAAATAACATAGTTATAAATGTATGATAGTATTTATAACAGTAATAATATTTTTTTTTATTTTAAGTTTATTTCAGCATAACCGGGTTGAGTGTGCGAGGCATGGTCCATCATATGCGTGTACAAGTTACATACACATATGTTTATGTCTGTGATGATTTCTCGTAGAGCCGTTTTTGCATGAAATACGCTTCAAGGGTGCTTTACAGATGCGTCACCCGAATAAGTAAGTCTTAAGCCTCTTCTTGAAAGATCCTTGATTTTCCATAGATCGCAATACTGCACTGGTGGCAGCCAAATAGCTGGGCCCGCAATGCTGAAAGCACGTTCCGCAAACTTGGTGGCTTCAGGTCTCCCTGATACTACCAGCTTGCTGAGAGCCTCCGATTTAGCTGCCCGCAGTGTGAGCCGCCTTCCAATGATATGGTCCGGGATACAGAGGCCCATCAAATATTGTGATGCATTTCTTTGAAGACTTTTGTACACCAGCAGAGAAAGTTTGAAATTTATACGCTCCGGTAGACCAAACCAATGTACTCGCATCTACTCCAGCATTGAGGATATCCTTATTACAAATAACATAATTACAAAAGTTTATTAAAAATTAATCGCTAAGATGTGTCGTTTAGAACACCCTGTAAAATAAATTCCAATGTATAATTCAATCTTGTAATATATTTATTAGGTCCCATGTTCGCCCTACTACATAAGCATTTGTCTCATGACAGACCTTGGTGGTGGTAATTTTTTGCTAGCCACACACGGGCGTGTCATGCCACTCACACATTCAGGGTTTCAGCCGCGCTAGTGTGGCTTGTTAGGCCGGCCGTACTTTGGATACGAATTATTATGTACATATTCGTACGATTATTTTCGTACGTATTGAGCACGCACATTAATTGCGTCTTGCGTTGGTCACGATCAGTTACTTTTCGCATTTCTCTAATAACGTTTGTACCAATTGAATAATCTGAATCTTATGGAAAGCTCTCTTCTTACTCGTAGGCTGCTACGGCGTCGTCGGCAACGTAGAATTAAATGGGTGAACGAAATATAATATACCTACTAGAAGGGATTAATTTGGTAAATTCCATCATATTATAGCAGACTTAAATAATGAAAAATTTCGTGACTATCTATCTAAGAGATTCACAAATACTGGGGAGAATCGAAGAAAGATTTACAGGTTTTTTGTTCGAAGTACGTACGTAATTATACCTCACCTTCATTAAACCAAATTATTTATCTTACAGATATTTTGTCATGTCACGCAGTTGTATTACTTTGGTTCCACAAACATTTGTGGTCATGTATCAAATTGACAAATTATTCAATTTCCATCGTACGAAATCGCAAAAATTTCCGAACAAATCCGGATCGTGTCGGACGTTGCATCTCTACGTGCGTACACGCACTACTAAATCGTGTACAGTGTGCGATGTTCAATACTACTTCGAAGGTCAGGAATGTATTTGCATATTTTTACGTATACGTACTACTCAATTTCGTACGAAAACGCATCCAGTGTGCGGCCGGCGTTAGGGCCCGGCCGTGAGGGACACAGAGAATCAAAATCAAAAAATTACGTCACAGAACAAGTTGTAGTTTTGCTAGTTTTCAAAAATATTATTTTAATACAATAATTTAAAATACAATCTCAAAGATATTATATTAAAAATAATTTTATTTGGTTTAATAAAAAAAAAGATTTATCTAAGCGTCACCTGCCGTGCATTATTCAAAGGTTTTTGGAATTCATTTCAATGTTAAGTTAATAACAGTTTCAAAAATTGAATAAAAGATGTATCGTTTAAATTTACTGCATATTTATACAAGTCTCCATTTTACCCCGCTTACATTAGTTTCACCTGTTTGTCTGGAAGAAATTTTTTTATTGATATTCCACCCGATTCCCAATATCCAATCGAGCTGAAATTTTGCACATAAATGTATTCTCGATGATAATATATAAATCAATCTGATTGATGAATAAATCATTTAATCTTTTATAATTAATTAATCAAAGTTTTATATAGGATATTATTAGTTATTTAGCTCACCAAAAGATGATACTAATTTCCTACCGAAGTGATTTTGTACGCTGAGTAATATTAAAACTAAAAAGTACAAAATAAATTTTTGCGAATTTTTTTTCCTTCGTTCTCCAAATAAAAGCGTGGGCGCTTTCCCTCCATTAACCACAGAATTGTGTTATCTTTATCAAAATTGTGAGCCTTTTATTATTTATTATGTTAGGAGATTGAAGAAAAATTATTTTTTTGATTTTTGGTGCTTCATTTAAATACAAGGATGTTTTAAAAAAACATTTTTTCATTTAATATTTTTCCTGTCATTGATGGTTAAGTAAGCCGAAATGGGTATCTGTATTCCTCGTAAAGAAAAAGTTCCAGATTCATTTCTCGGTGGCAACAAAATATTTTTTCAATACACAAATTTTTGAAGATATTCTTCTTTAGGGGAGTTTAGAGTGAAATTTAAGATGCATCACGCAATGGGAATATTGTCATACTAGAAAGTCACGGCGTACTGATCAAAAGCTTAGATGGTGGTTATTCAAGTTCTATTTAACCAATATCAATTGAAGGTGACCCACCACATACCCTGGGCTGTTTTATGCGCCGAAACGTCCATATCAACCCAACACATTCGCCGCCTGGTTGGCATTATTTTATGCTAAAGCGTCCTCTCCGCCCGGCCTTGCGTCCCAGCATTACAAGAAACAAGACCAGGCGAGTCGGTCGCGAAAAACCTTCAATGTCCCATGCTAAAAGTCTTTTATTTTTAAAAGAGGTTTTACAAAATTACAATAAAAGAACATCTATAATCTAAAAAATACAACATAAGAACACCCGAGGAGACATCGCACGGGACAAAAAATAAATCAACTTCTTGGAGGGAAAGGAACAAAACAAAAATAAAAACATGTAGCACTTGTGTCAGAAAAGGTAAAACCACCGGTATGACACCGATCAGGAGAAACAACGTAAAATTGACAAAATATGATACAAAACAGAAAGATAACATGGTTGTGCAAATAAAATGGAAAATAACGGTAGAAAACACAATAAAATTAACAAGACTTTAAAGAGAAAATAGAAGTAATAAACAGACAAAATGAAATTGCAAGCAAGATTATTAAAAGAAAACAAAGAAAGACCGATGTAGGGCAGCATGGTCAAGGGTACAACAGGACCACTGAGCAGGACCCCTTAGGATTTCCCAACGGGTCACCCAAATTCCCACGAACACTTTAAAAAGTCTGAAGTTATCCTCACAACTCACAAGGTCGACATTTATAAGACGCCGACCTGTTCCATGTGGCCCAGTTATGCCCTCAATCAAAGCTTCTCTTGCATCCCTTATCAAAGAACAGTCCCACCGGATGTGTCACGGAGTCTAGGCCACACGAGCACAAACGAACCAAGGGTGGGTGGAGAGTCCAAGATCATATAACATAGATCTGAACTCTCCATGACCCGACAGCAGCTGTACTGTGTGGTGGTTCAGTGTCGGGAAATACCCTTCGGAATCCTTTCTTTCTTTTACCGCCACCCTCGGGAAGAAGCTGTGGGTCCACCTCCCGGTGGTAGCGGCGTCCCATCTTTCTTGCCAAACTTCGATCGTGAGAACCAAAATCAATTCTTATACATAAGTGACGAAGTTTTAAAATAGTGTTATGTAAATTGCATAAGCTCCGGGCGTTGTTATACGCCTTTGTTTATGTACGCCAAAAAATAATAACTTGTAACGCGCCTACGTAAGTAGAAACACATTTTTTTCTGATTGATTTATCTTATTTGTTTTAAAAATTGTATGCTGATATTTTGAGGTTTCTTTGAATTTCTATAGGAAAAATTTATTATTTCCGAGAAATAATTTGATTCTATTAAAGCGAGAAATCCACAATTATTAAACGTTTTATACAAGTCTTCGTTAAATCATGATGTCAATACATAGGATCAGCTTCACAGGGTTGAATTAATAAAGGCTTCAAATATTTTCCTCATTTTCGAAATGCTCCATTAATCAAAACTGGACGAGGGATGTAAATTGAACATTTGTTATTTGAACAAGTACTTCCGAGTTTAAATAAGGATGAGTATTTATCGAATTAATACAATTTCGCATTAAATTTGGTAAAGCAATGGCAGTGGAACAAGATTCGAAACAAATAAATTAGTATTTTACATCTGTTTACTAATTTATTTTTAATATTTTTTGTGGGGTGAATATCTATGATTTATTTTCAATTTGAACACCTTGGAGTGGAATTTTCAAACTATGGGAGGCAGGAAAGTGAAGTGGATAGAATCGATAGAAGAATCGGAGGTGCGCGCGGGCGTCTCTATAAAGTGTGGTGATAAGAGAATCCGAGCTAATCTCAAGCTGAGTGTCAAGACAAAACGGACTGTTTTAAAATCTGTGCACAGGCCCACCTTAATATATATAGACATCAAATTTGTATCCTTAAAGAGATAATGAGAACAAACATCCAGGCTGCCGAGATGAATTTTCTAAAGAAGGTAACGGGAATTACACTGTGGACAGAATGAGAAGTGCCGACATAAATCACAAATTCGGCATGAAACCTCTACTCCTACATATACATAGAGAAATCACAAATGAGGTGGCATGGACATGTGCTTAGAATCCTAGGGAAACGAGTACCAAGAGATTATCCTTTAGGTTAACACATACCAAAGCAGCACAAGATAGGGGAATTTGAAAACACCTTGTGTAATCTTTATACCTCCGACCTTACTAGAACAAGGGATTGTAGTGATGTGATTCTCGACATTTTGATGGAGTCATATCAGTCTTCAGGAGTGTGTACTCTCGCCCCGAGGGTCAAAGTTTTACGTTGTTACATAAATCTCTTTGTAAGGTCCCCTTTGAGCACTGCGATCAACATTGCTCATCACCGGAAGGAATGGAGATGTAGAGTGCAATTAAGTTCCAGACTTCCTAGAGAACCACGAGGCTAAGAAGAGCAAAAATATAGAATTTTGTTGATAGAATTTTGGCAGAACTGGTGAAGATGGTAATGGCCACTAATTTGTAGTGTGAGGAAGAAATCTGGCTCTGCCCACGAAATATTATGGTGTTCATGCACGTATCGCGATGTATGTAGGTGAACTGTTACGTATGCAGAAAGGCACAAGGTAGCAAGGTTAGATACTGACTAGTATATTAATCTATCTCGGATGACTCGAGATTTACAGAATGCGATTACAACATAAATGTTACAAATTAATTGACTTTATAAAGTGAAAAAGTATGCCGATTATTGAACAGTCAAAGAAGGAATGAAATAGTAAGATATCGGTGCGTAGTACGGCCTATTGGTAAGGCCTCCGATTGGTCGCGTAACGCTTCGACTTCACAAGGAAACACACTGAAAGTTTGAAATATTTACTGAAAATATTACAATGATAGCTTGTGTGAGATGTGATACAACTGGAAATAGATTGACAGGGCTGAAACATCTGATACGCCTTATATAGGCTATGGAAGTAAACCCTGATAGCTACTCAAACAATGCGTGGAGTTCCGTCACGTAGGCCCAGTTCAGACAAGTTCTCCGGGTATCTCCCCGGTATCATTACACCCTCCCTTATCAAGTGCTGAAACGTACCAAGACGTATGAAAAGAACCGAGTACTGAAAGAAAAGGAGTATGAAGCGCCCGCAAAACACCTGGCATGCTCATTCGAACCACATATTGGAGGAAATTCTTGAAAGAAGATTGAGTATCAGTAATACTGCTTTACATAATATATGAACGAGGCGAGTGGTAGCACAAAAGTTTCTTCTTTCTACGCTCTCTGCCCCACGAGAAACCCTGAGCTCTCTCCTAAAACCTACTTAGCTAGGTTAGCTAATTCATATTTATAAAAATTAAAAACGAATACGTACACCTTTTATGAGAAAAACAGATATCATATAATCAATAATATTAGAAATAAATATTGATTAAATATTAATTAAAAAAACATGAACTATCACTGTTTTTTCAGAATAAAGCAAAAAAATACATATTTTTTCTGCTTTTATATAACATTGTACACTTTGAAATATGTATTAAAATTTTTCTTAGACATTTTAAGTGTATGTCCGTTGATTTTGTGTTATTAACCTTATTATACTGAAAAAGAATAAAAGTAATGTAAAAGTAAAATATAATGTTATGCGTAAAATTCACGTTTAATCGCAAATTTACATTTTTTAATGATATACCTACATATTGGTACAAGTTTTAAATTATGTGAGAAGTCGATATCTTATCCCTCGTAAAAATGCCTCCAAAATTAATATTCTTAAGAAAAATTGATGTGACATATTCGTAAAAGTCAGATAATAAAAAAAAAATGGAAGATGATTAGTAGAATTAGAATAAGATTTAAAATATAATGCATATATAATATATAACAAAGAATTTGAAATAAAACAATACTACAGTAGAAAATAAAAATCAAAATGACTTTACGTTTTTAGGTTATATCAGTTATCGTAAATATAAAAGTAAAAAGAAATAATAATTTGCTATACATCAGGAATATAATTTACTAAATATCAAGAGCTAATTTTTTTCTGGGTGGCAATTGGATGTAGTTATGCAGAAAGCATTCAACCCAAAAAACACGGAACTTAATGGAGAAAATGGAGTCTAAAAATGGGAACCTACGAAAACCGCCATATAATACGTCAATATCTATAATATTAATTACTCCAACCAATGTCGTACGTTTCTGCATTTAAATGATGATTTCTATTTGTATACAATAATTTTTCCGCGTTGTTTGTCGTGTCCTGCGGCGCAATGAATAACGCGTCTGACTGCGGATCAGAAGATGCCAGGTTCAAATCCTGGCAGGCTCGAATTTTTTTTTTACGGTCGAGAATATTTTTTTGTTGAAATTTTAATTACATTTTTGGTTTTGAACATTCAAATTTGCTTATGTAAAAATTAAACAAAGATTAATTTTTTATAATGTTGTATAAAAGTAATCAACACTGCGAGAAGAGAAGAGAGTAGGTACCTACCTATCGAACTATGGTTTATTCCGCTCTGACTTATTAATCGGTTAGAAAATTTGAATAAATACTTTGTCTTAATTATATCTAAACTACCCGTAATTAAAAGTGGAAATTTACCAGATACAATTGACCGCGAAGCGGCTGACGTAGGCATAGGTAAACTATTATGTTTGCTGCACAGCAAACACATTTGGCCGCGAAGCGGCCACAATAGCAAAAATGGAAGTTTGTCAGATACAATTGGCCGCGAAGCGGCTGACGTAGGCATAGGTAAACAATTGTGTTGGCTGCACAGCAAACACAATAGCCGCCCGCAGGGCCTAGCAGTAAGCAATTGGCGAAACCGATTGCTTTCCTGCTAGTTTAATTAATTATTGCATATTTTTTGTACGGGGCTCATTGAAGAGACGTTATCGGTATGTTTTTATAAGAAAAAAACTTTATTTACGAGGATTTTGCCATACGGAGGTAATAAAGTTAAAAACATACTAAAATTACACCCTGAACTCACCTAAAGAAGTATAAATTCCAAATTAAATTATATGCAGAAATGGTACGATGTATCATAAAAAAAAATTTAATAGGTGTACTTGTTGAAAACATTTTTTCTACAAATTTTATCTACACGTTTTTAATATCAATCAGTACTCGGGTCTCATTTATGCAAAAAATATATAATTATTTTTAATATTGAATAATAATTAAATTAAATATTTGGCTGCTATCGGATTCGAACTACGGATCTCTTCATAGTCGGATAACACACCTGCCCCGGATAGGAGGAGTTCCGTGGATCGAATCCCGGTAGCAGCCAAATATGTATTCGTCGATTTAATTTTTTTGTTTGTCTTTCTAATTGATTAATTAGTACAAATTTGAAATAAAATATTTAGTTAAAAAAAATGTTTCACCACGAAATCACTTCCAAATTATTATTTATACATACATGTACATGCAAATAATTGCATTGTACTAACGTGCATACATGAAAAAATATAAATAGAAATACATCGAAAAATATATACAACCACAGTCAGTGCCTGTGGTGGTTCCAATTTTTTTCTTTTGAGAAAACGAAATTCATTTAATACGCATACATATGTTATCATTTTGAGTGGTTCTTGCAAAGTATTCCGTCTTATCGGAGAAAGAAGAATAAAATTCAAATTCAATATTCATATTTTTTTGTCCTTAAATATTCATAAAGGCTTCGCGGCTCGCAGGTGTTGGTGCGAGCTGGAACACACCATTAGTACTGCCTCAACTTCGGTCGCACGCGGACGCCTACAGGGCCGAGCCTCGCTTCACCCCACACGAGAGCCTTCGCAACTCGTCATTTTAATATTTGACTACCTCCTTTTCTGTTAATTTAGGCGTGAATTTAAAATAAATACAAAAAAGAATTATCTTCAAATTGCTCACTTCCTTACTCTGATAAATTAAAAGTGCATTAATAAGTTAATATTATACCTTGAAAAGTAATTTACAAGTTGGCAGTGTTCATATATTTGCTACTCTAAGGTAAGAAAAATATTATATTTTCACGGCATAATTTTATTTGAATTATCATATTATTCAGATTTTAATATAGCATGTACCTACTTGTTTTTCGCAAACTTATAATTTCGCTTATTTTTCCAAAATATGTTTAAGTACAATGTACAACTTCAATTTATTCGCTATTAATAAAATAATCCAAATTTCTGTATAATGAACAATGCGTTTATATTAAATAAAACACATTATTTTCCGTTTCCCGAAAAACAAGTTAATTTTTACTTAACATATACAGTGCCCGCAAGTTTATTTTATATATTATAAATGTTTAGTTAGTTTTTTTCGATTAGGATATGATAATTCCTACCTTAAAAAGTTTAATTGACAATTTTATACGATATTTTACATGAAAAGCGACTAACCATAGAAATATTACATTCAAATAACGTGTCCATTTAAAAAATATATATTATATTATAAAAATATATGTTTTGTTTATATAAATAATATTCTTTGTATATAGATTATATAAATATATATTTTTTTATATTATATTACATAAAAATAAATTAAAAAAAAATAATAATTAGGATGCAGAAGGTTGATAGTTATTCAGTCTTGTCCCGCTCATAATGCCAGACTTTTGTCTATGTTAAAGTAGCCAATTTTTTCGTGCTTTGTAAAAAATGTGAAATCATTAAATACACACGTATAGAATTTCATAAAATGAATTAAGGTATGAATTATTTATAAACTAATGAGTCAGTTGGGCTAATAACTTTAAATATTTATCAATTTTAAACCCATTATCAAATGTACGAAGTTATGCAGAAAGCATCCAACCCAAAAATTCTAAAAATGAGCTAGATACGTACGGGTTTGGACAGTTCAATACGATATATTTATGCGCTGAAAACATCCAAACTTCAAGTTTTCTAGTTTGACTGTTTTCTGCGGCTTCAAATTCATAAATCCTTATAAAACAATATATTGGTCAAAAAAATCCATGTGGTATGGTCGCATTATGCAATAAATGTATTCTACTGTTACTAATTGATGATAGTTTTGTAGAAAACATCTATGTGGGTTGAAAATTTTATACGCTTCAGATAATACTGTTTATTTCATGCTATATCAAATTCATAAAATATATAACCGACATAGAAAAAATAAATACTGTTTTTCGTACATTTAGATATTTTGTAGGATGAATCTAACCTGTTAAACGAGTCATATCGTCTTATACATAAATGTTATTTTCTTTTATTTAAAATAAAAAAAACATTAAATATAATTAATTAAATAATGACGTTTTAGGTTTTTGTGGGTTCAAATATTTAGAAACGATTTTCACAGTTCCATTTTTTTGGGTTGGATGCTTTCTGCATAACTACATCCAACACATTAAAAGATAATTATAGTTTTAAAATAAACATTTGCGAAATACACTATATTTATTTTAAAGAGTCACAAAATTTGAAAAACTACTCCATGAATAACAGCTAACTACGCTTTAGTTGAATTTATTCATTTTATTTTAATAGATTCTTTGATAATTACCGATATTTAAATGCATTAAAAAGTCATTACCATATTTAGCAGTAGTTAAATATTTTTTAAATACTAATAAAAGTACTACGCAATATGGTTTTGAATGTGATTTTGTAGGCCAGGTGGTCTAATGGTAAGCCGTTGCTTTCACAATTCGCGAGTCACGGGATGCATAATAAAAAAATATTCTAATGAAATAATCGATTGTATTTTATTTGAGCGTCATAACTAATGCCTTGCCATTGTTTGAAAAATGTTTAAAGATTTTAATTATATACTTTTGTTAAATTTAAACGTAGGTAACTCTAGAAAATAAAAAAAAACGAAAATATAAATTTAGCAGACAGAACAGATAAACGAAATATAGTGTACAAATTTACATTTATGAACATAGTATTGAAACAAACATTATATAATACATACCTACACATGTTCCTTTTTTTAATATTTTATATGCAGGGTATATCGTAGCCATTAGAAAAAAATTTAGGGGAGTCATCTGGATTCAATTTTGAATTGAAAATATTCTTTACCCTTTGGGTGAAATGTCGAATTAAGGAGAATGCGACATCAATGTTTGTAATTTTTTCCAATATATATTTTTTTTCCAGTAAAACGTTAGACTATCACTACAATTACTTATATGGAATATTAAAAATTCATTTGCTTTACTACATGTCAAATAATATGACAAATAATTACAAAAAATATATATATATTTTTTAATTTTATCTGACTTGTATCGAAGCAAATAAATTTTTAATATCCCATATAAGTCACTTTAGTTTATTATCCAATGTTTTACTGAAAATAAGTCACAAATATTGAGAAAAAATGCACTTATATGTCGCTTATCTCCATCAACATTTTACGCAAAGTGTAAAGAATATTTTCTTTTCAAAATTGCATGAAGAAGACTCCAACAAATTTTTGCTACTAGCTTTGATGCACC
>JADDOH010022225.1:0-10851 GCA_016648135.1 Agrypnia vestita | reverse complement strand
GTAATTTTATATAATTTTAGGACAGCGGAACTTACAAATTTCATAAAGTATATCGTGAAGCCAATCTAGGCGGGGACACTACGTATATTTTAAACAGAGTAAGAGTTTAAATTTTACCATCAAGCCTAATACACCGCAAGAATGTCCTAGGCATAGTAAACAAAATAGCGGTCAAAGCTGTAGTGTTTCTATGTTCACACGTTTTAGCTCAAAACGAATACTATAATTTTCACATTTATAATACAAGACGCGAATTTCTAAACGAATCATTTTAAAATAGTTCTGATTGAAATCTACATGCTTCATATTTATTAAATGAAGGCGCGAATTCTAAACGAAACACTAACATTGCTCAAAAACGGGACCCTATATTTATATATGCTTAAAATGAAACGCGAATTCCCGAACGATAGCATTTTATATAACTAAGTGTAACGAAATCTTATATAGTTTATAAATAAGAAGACCCGACCCCAGGCGGTTTTTATATATTTTCAATATAACGAGGCCCTATAACATCTTTATAAGTATAATACAACCCCGGTCTATCGAAACAATGTACTAGAAGTTTTTATATGTTTGAATACATGATATACGTTTTTTTTTTATACGCGTTTTTATACGCGAGATTTACGTTTTCGTACAATGCGAAGTACCCCAAATTATGCAACCGCGAAGTTTACATCACTCCTAAAGTATAACCAGACCTATTGAAACATTTTTCATAGTTTAAGTCCGCGAGGCAAATATCTTTCATAAAATATAAAATACCCGAATCAAATTAAACATATTTTTACCTTATAGGCTTTCCCCAACGCGCGTAATAATCCCGGCCACATGAAACGTTTTTATATGTTTTAATAGCGCGGGACCTATGTTTCCTATATAATATAAGATAACCCGGGCCGAACGGAAGCAATTTTATATACTTTATAAAATAGTGAAACTTGTACTTCTGTAAAACCGTAAATAAACCCCGACCCCCACGAGATTATTTTATATAATTTTTTTTAGAATAATGAAATTTCATACATCTGTAAAATTGTAAATAAGTCCCGATTCTCACGAGATTATTTTATATAATTTTCTAGAATAATGGAATTTTATACACCTGTAAAATTGTAAATAAGTCCCGATTCTCACGAGATTATTTTATATAATTTTCTAGAATAATGGAATTTTATACACCTGTAAAATTGTAATTAAACCCCGATTCTCACGGAATTACTCTATATAATTTTAAACGAAATGAAAATCTAGATTATTATGGGCTGAACCTGATACCCCGCGAGATCAGCTATATATTTTTCACTAGACGTATTTTTTAATCCCAGAATTTATTCGCTATAATTTTAACGGACTCTTACTATTAACCATAAACAAGAGAAATTATTACCATAAACTAAATATTCTTTCAATAACTAAAATAAATCCGGTCTAATCGAAACATTTCATATAACGAAATATTATATGCCTTACAAATGTAAAATTTAAAATGTGACCTCGCGTATTTAGCAAAAAAAATAGGTAATTTTATAAGACTTATTTAAAATCGAATCTGTTAGTAACAACCCTTTTATCTTTTAACAATTTCCCGCGTGTTTAGCACAAAATAGGTATCTTTATTACGCACAGCTAGTTTCCAGAGATCCGCCAATACTATACTTAGTAAAACGAGAATTTAACTATATTTGAACTCTACCGTTTCCTGAAATTCTGCGAATATTATTCTGTGAACCTAGTAAGACGACAAAAATAATTAACTTTATAGAACATAGTGATTTCCGAAGTTCCGATATGCCAGATTAATTACCTTTATAAAATAAAATCAATCCCGTACTCTGAGTTAAAACACTTTTAACAGGACCTCGCGTATTTAGCATAAGATAGGTATTTTTACAAGATTTATTAACAATTTCCCGCGTGTTTAGCATAAAATAGGTATCTTTATAACGCACAGCTAGTTTCCGGAGATCTGCAAATATCAGTTCTATATATGCCGGACTAATCAACTTAATAAAGCGCAGTAATTTCCGAAGTTCTAATATGCCAAATTAATTACCCTTTATAAAATAAAATCAAACCCGTACCCCCCTTTTCTTTTATCGTGAGCAATGTCGAAGAGTATATTTACCCGTATACCACTTTCACTTGAAATTAAACTATAATTTTCACTATAACCACTGGGACACTCTAAGTCGACGGTCACTTTCACTCAAAAAAACAACCGACGCGGATTTCGCGCTCTCGTAGACGTTCACCAACTCCCTGATTTCTGCTGTGTCTTGACATTTTAAACCCCCCCTAGCAGCCAAAGGTCCTAAGTCGTGTGTTTCCAGGATTTTCAATATCCTACTTTCCTTGAAACCTAAATCTTTGTTCCTAAGATTCAATTTGGCAAAAAAAAACCATATCCCCACTCGGATATGTCAGTTGATCCCACCTCCTGTTGCCGTCTCTATCTCCGTCCCTGTGCCCGTTTTGGGACGGACTTGGTGGCTTCAGACGGTTTGAACTCGCTTCACAAGCGCGATAATTAATTTTTAATATTTAATTTCTAAGTTCAGTCCATATTGTCGTTTGATCAACCGTAACCACAATCTATCGGGTACTCCCCTAATCATAGTTCATGTTTCTTCATTATCTACCATTATCATGTCCCGTCCTCCCGTATTTTCACTCGTCTTTATCGGAAATTTAACGTTTCTTGGCCGCTATATCATGGGATCAATTTACATATATTCACCACGTGCACACTGCATACCTAGATATAACAATCATCCAAAGGTACTATACCTAATTTTAAATTAATTTTGGGCGATCTTTTCTCGTGAATCATCCAATGAATCCTGTCTTTTGCCCGCGGCTCTCCGCGCACAGGGACGTATTAGCTCCCTCCGTTGCGGAATTTAAACATAATTTGTAACCATTTATTATTATTTTTATTGGCAGTAAGATTGATCCACAAAGTAACTATGTTACATAGACAGTGAATATTCTCGAACAATATAATACTGGAAGAGTACTATTCGCTATAACACAATAAACTATTAATGTAAGTTAAATTAAATTTTTAAATTCAGTGGAAGATTTTTAAGATCGTTTTGCTTTTAATTTTTTTCCCAAAACAAAATAAATAAACAAATAAATAAACACACAGATACACACTCACACAACCCACTATTGGACATGTTTTTATTATTCTTTTATCGATTGTATGTATGTGTTTTCGCGTAATTGGCCCAAAACTCTGTGCATCAATTATTGTCTTTTCTTCAAAGATTGATTAATTATATGGCTGTAAGAAACCCAATAAATGAAAACAAATAAAACAAATAAAACAAATAAGTAAATAAACCTCCAGTGCCGCAGGCAAGGCGTCGGATTAATTCAGTGCTCATTCATTGCCAAGGCACTGGACGCCTCCGCTGATAACTATATACCGCTCACCATGTTCTTAGAGGTGTGTTGAAAGATTGCTAGTATCTGTCGAATCGGTCTCAAGTAGTTGTCTGTATTTGTACGTTTATCATTATTACATGCTCTTGCTATATCCGTTCCACTTCACATTATTGTTCCTCCCGTCTTCGAATTTCTATCACACTATGTTCTCCTATGTTTTTGGTACTTATATGCTTGCTTTTTACTTGCATTTACTCCTATATATATTTGTTTCATTTATCCATCCATCTATAAGATCCCCATACGCTTTATCCTTTTATTTCATGTGTATATGGGCCGCAAATTCATATTATTTTATTTACAATATTCTTATCTAGATACACTTGTTCCAATTATGTTTTGTGGTTATTACTACCAAACCCGGCGAAATCTGAGCTAGAATAGCCAATCGTATACACGTTACCCGTCCTGTTGAAACTACGCTAACGTCGGACAGGTTTGTAGTGATTACATAGTTAATATATTGTATCTATATTCGAGTATATTATTTTCTTGTCGTGCCATTAATATGCTTACACGTTATCGTTATCTCTTTCCTAACCGTATATACCGTCATTGCACAATTACCTATCTGTTGTAAAAGCCTGAAGAGCGTTAGTCTACAGATAAATATAATAGAATTATAGTTAACTTTTCTATCTGCCTACGTTATCCGATTCCCGCGAAACGAAAATAAATCATTATCCGCTCAGTTAAGGTCACCCCTCTGGTACAACGTACACGTTTAATCCGTGCTTCACGGCCAATTCCTATAAAAAAAATTATGGGGCGTTTTCCTCTCGCGATCCCCCGATTAGGACCTGCCTTTCTTAGTTTTGCTCAATATTCTGCCTCTCTGTTGCCCGGGAATCCACTCGAGATCACGATTAATGACATTCAAACGGTTTCAAAACCGAGCAAAAAAGTCCATAATTCAGAAACCTCGTGGAACTGTCAATATCATCGTCACCTTAGAGTAGACGTTAATCGGTTTTTTAACGGCTTAAACTGCAATAACCGCGACCTAAATCTCTGAAATCCATGTTCAGCTTTTTTATGGGAAGCACATGCGGACCGCTCGGACCGCATCGATCGTCAACCATTTGTACCAAACACGGCTTTACCACAAGATCAATATGATTTATAAAAATTGAATAGTAACTGCCCGTAACCTATATCCGATCAATCGCTACTAACTCCCTCCCAATACTAGCGTTTCATCATTCCCAAATTTTTGTAGCTCCAATACTACGGCCAGTTTAGCTCAATTTTTCCCCGCGTAGCATTTAAATCATCTTAGAGTTCAAAATAAAAATAATAAAATAAAAAAAAATCTATAGAAACAGGTGATTCATCACATCCTTAAAAAATTGTCAATGTCATTTTCTTTTCTGAAGAACGTATACGTATGATATGGTACTAAAACGTAGAATAGGAAATCGTTTAATAGACGTACATTGAGATACGAAAACAGCTGTTATTATTTTACCTACGTCCACGAAATACACATTTATTCTGTTTTGACTGCTGTCTGGGAGATGCGAATTCACCAAATGAACGAACGGTACATCATCGGTCAAAGATCTGATTTTTGAGAGATGTTCATTTTAGTATCTGTTTATAAAAATGTATCTAAATAATCTCCGTTGCTTCTTAGTAGCCAATGTAATCTAAAATCGGAAAAAATCGGATAAATTAGTAGAGCTATAATATCTTGTTGTGTGATGAAGATGTACAAAAATGATTATTGTGTAATAAAAATAAATGAACTTGTATGACTTGATCGGTACTATTTAAATATTTCTTCTAAAAAAGGTTTTTTATCAATGCTGTATTACTGCGCACCTAATTCAAATTTAGTAAAATGATATTAACACTTTCTGAATTACAATGCGTAGTTTGACAATAATATTAAATGAAGAACAATTATACTACACATAGGTTAGGTATTCGATAAATTTCCATCTAATAGTATAATAATTGAAGTGCCTTCTGTTTCTGTTCATTAGAGCGTTAAGTACTAGGGCTTACGTGAAATTCAATTCCAGTGAATCCTTTTGCAAAATGTGCGCGATACATTTACACTCACGACACAGGCAATACACGTTTCATTTTGCCTCGGATTGAAATCTGTAAAACGAATAATCCTGTCGGTTTTCGTATCGTCAATTATTCTTGGAGAAATAGAGGGAGTGCTCAATCAAATGATTCAAGACAGGGGTACTATAGATACCACTATCACGTGTGAAATTTTCACTACGTTGGTATTTTACTTTTGTACTTAACAATACTACATATTTTTACTGACTACAAAAAGAGTAAGCCAAGACTTTACCATAATTTATAAGCAACGAAGGAATGCTAAAGAAACTACAAATAGTACAAAACAGAGCGATGCGCATAATACTGAAGTGTAATAGGAGAACTATAATAACAAAAATTTCGAATGCCCTAGGACTGGAAACTGAAAGAATAATAAATAATGTAATGCTCCAAATATTTAAAATTAAACATGGATAAGTACCCAAATACTTTGATGACAGGATGAAGATGAACAAGGATTTTCATTCCTACAATACAAGAGGAAGCGACAACATAAGACTACCAAAGAAAAAGAAAAACACCTCACAAAATTGTATGATGTATAAAGGTATAAAAATGTTCGATAGCCTGCCAAAGGAAATTCAAAACATGGAGAATATAAGGAGGTTTAAACTGAAGTGCAAAAGTTATATTATAAAAACTTTTAAATGATTAGATGGAATGCAACATGTCCAAGTGAAATCATGTATTAGCCCACACAACATTACGTGTGGAACTAAATTATTAAGATAAATAAATAAATAAACAATAATTTTGTAAGAATAAAGACAAAATAGAGACTATTTTAATTCATACATATCGATCTTCATATCCGAGAAGTTGTTGCTATTGCGCACAAAAAATTTCGAATAATATCAGCAAAAAAATATAATAGAAAGGGATTGAAAACAAAGTTAGTAAAGCCGAATGTTATTGTCTAAAGATGATTAAGAAAAAAAATTAGGCGGCGTAGATAGTGTAGTTTATGTTTGTTTTCGTAGAATATGATATTCTTGCGAATTATTAGACAACATAATAGTTAATATATAAATAGAAGTATCGAAAAAATTTTCCATTGCCGATAAACAACATTTCCAATAAAGCTAGGAGCCACGCATTCTTAAAATAAAGGTTTCTAGATAATAATCAGGATTGTATTATATTTCAAAGACGGAAATAACAACGATTCGAGGTCACAATGTGTTTATTAATTTATTCTGGAGTAGTGAAATAAAAACTTCAATTTTGACGCTTCTGTGTTCAGTTTTCTGGGATATTCTGCCGTGTATACGTGACCTCTCTGGCCACGTATTTTGACACAATTAACTTTTGAAATACTAAAATTTTTCGTATTCATCTCCCGCAGGGAAGATGATAACCAAAATAAGCTGGTAGTACCTGGAAGACGCCAATCGCCAACTCCACAAACAGACCAGATCATCAACATATAATATGGCTATGCGGGCTGCAAAGAAAAGTGGAGGAAAACTGTTGTGAAAGACATCGGACCACAGCCTAGGGTCACGAGTAACGACCCTCAGTAACGAGGCAACCGGCTTCAGATGGACAACAGTATTATTGTTATTAAAGGGAATATTTATGCTGTACGTAATATTCTATCAATTTTCTCTACTGTAGGAATCTGATAAGGTAAAGCACTATGTATAAAATGGGGGCACTGAATTGAATTCAGATCCAGACAAAACCATTTAATTTATCTGTCGTTTTGGGAATATATCCCGTTTTCCTCGGATAAGCTGAATACCTGATACGCGAACCATATTACTACGGGACCTTTATCTAAAATGCGTATAGGAATTACATTTTCCATTGTTTTTATTTTTTGTTTTGATTAAAATAACACACTCGTATCGCCACCCTGCATAATTCTATAACAAAGTTGTACGCGCTACGGCGGGGAGGTTCCTATAATACAACCCTGCATCGGGGGTGGGGCAAATTGGGTTACGAAAGGCAATTTTCGGTTAAAATTATCAGATTCGGTTTTATCCGCAAAGCCTTCATTGTCTAATAAAAAAGGGTTTCGGGATTAAACTTACTTTTTGAAAACTCAATTTAATGAATAAGCTTATTTTGCTCAAAGTGGCGTTTAATATTTCCACGTTTTAAAATGATATCGGTGTGTTTGTATAAATATGTGCTTTAATGGGAATACAATTCCTGTGTTTTATGATCTTTGCTTGACTTTATTTAATGTGTTAAAAGATTGTTATTACCATGGGATGTGGCTTTGGAAGGCAAATGAAAACACTGGAAATTATTTATTTTATTTTATTATTTCTACAGTAGATACATGTTTTTTATAATAAATTGATTCTATATTATAACATTTTTATAAATATTATACTCCCCATCATATAAGCCAAAGCTCGAGCTTATGGAAGTAGTATTTACAAGCTAAATTAAAGTATTTAAAATGAACTAAAGAATCAAAGTATAAAAGAGACGTGTGGGCAATGTTACAATTCATCGTTGTCGAAAATCAAGGAATTGACTTCTTTCTTTAAATGTTCGGATTTTGGAATGTTCCTTTCTTGAAATTTGTTTTGTGACAATAATGTGTTGTTCTATTTAACTCCCAAGTATGTATAATGATGTTGTGCCAGGTGGTTCTTAAAGATAGTTTCTTTATTTGTCCCTTTGTTCTATGTCTACTACTTATACAGTCTAATGGGTGAGATTTATTTATAAAATATTCCTTGTAAATTTGGCTTAGGGAGTTTGTTTTGTATATTTTTGTGACTACATTAAATTCTTCAAATATACTTACAGTAGGATAGTCATAAGGTTTTTTGAGAATCGTTTTAATAATTATTTTTTGCATTATGATTAATGGCTGTGCGGTGGACTTGTAATCCCCTCCCCACCCAACAATATCGTACTGTAAGAGGGACTGCACCTGCACATGGTGGTGGAATTTAACAAGATCTTGTTTCCACCATTCCACCACCACAAAAGGTTTTTAAAATATTTTATTTATTTACTATTTTATTTTTTTCACTAATCATTTCGAGAGAATAAGAATCTCTCATAGACAGGTGAAATATCACCTTAATACTGATCGGACTAGTACTAGCATAGGCGTCCGAATATTGACTAAGAATGAGCAAGCACTGGATGTTTTTGAGAGGAAATTTTTGAGGCGTTTCTTTGAAGCGGTATTGTAAAATGAATTTTGGAGCATATGAATTAGAATTACAATAGTGACTTCTTTACTTTTTAATATAAGAAAAGAGTCTCAAGGTTTATAAAAGTAGGTAGACTTTGATGACTGAGCCATGTGGAGAGAACGTGACGTCATTGCTGAACACAAGACTAAGAGGGCGCGGGACTTTGGGAAAGCCAAAACTTGGATGAAGCGTCTTCGAAAACCATGAAGCCCGGGATCCATAAACATCACAAGGATCCTAAAAGTATTTCCTATAATTTTCTATATTTGTTGTCATTTTCCCCATATTACATATGTTTTAATATTTTCACAGTCAGGTAGGTACTAGAATTGTCTGTGAATATTATTTCCATTTATTTTTAATAATTGAATATTTTAAATAAAAGGGAATAATTTTTTCTTCTTCGTTTTTATCAGCCTAACAAAGTATTGGTATGAAAACGATAATGAAACCGGTTACATAAATTGACTGAAGTATTTGCGCATATAAAAATCATAATTTATATTATTTATTTATCAGCTAAGAACTTGCAACAGATATTAAAAATATAATATTGTTTATGTGTTTATTTTTTATAATCCTTTTTGTATTCCGTTTATGAGACTCCATTTTTATTCTGAATGAAATTTGAAATAAATTAAATTTTATTGAATATAACTATTAAGATCTGCGAGTTTGCATAAAGCATTATTTAAAATATGACAGCTGTTTCGGCTTATTAGAACATTGTCAAGCAGTGGGTGTACCACGTAGGATCTACTTATTTATATGATTTTAATTACCCCTTTATGGATTATTAAATTTGGATTATTAAATTTGATGTTTTCGATAAAGCCCATGTACGTGTATTTGAAGATTCTTTTTTCCCTTAGGCAGTTATAATTTAAAATTCCCCGGTTTATGTTATAAAATTCTATACTACGAATTATTATCGAAATTCCCCGTTTTCGTAAGTGATTAAATGAATTATTTTGCAAATACTTTATTTAGCTTTACTTAAACTTAATATTTTTTTTAGTTTTATTCTTGAGATTATCTCATTAAACAAAATATGTGTGTTAAATAAAACGGACATTTTATACGAACCGTATATTTTACTGAGAAGCAAATCTCGACGTTTCGCTGAAATCTTATTCAGCGACATCAGGATAGCGCCCTATCACAACGAAGGTATAGGCCGAACTGACTATTTCTTCCGAGGTCGTAAATTGAATGCACTTTGTTGTGTATTTTTTTGATAATTATAGTTTTCTTTATTTTTTATAAATAAATAAATAAATTGTGTTGAGTCAACCTGGCAATGTCCGATATGGGAGCCTTCGCTCATAAAACGGTCTTGGAAATGCGTTGGGTGTCCATTCGCTGACGTTACACGAAGTTGTCACAGACAGACAGACCGACGGACGGCCATTCAATGAAATTATCATGTTTGATAATATATCTAATGTAATGTAATAATATACGTCGTTCATATCAAATTGAATAATATCTCCATAATTACGTCTATCTGTATTTAATTGTGGGGGTCATTTAACTATTTTTTCTATATTTTGTCCTATCAAGTAATTATGTCTCCCTGCTGAATGACCGAATAAAATAAAATTAAAATTAAAATAAATAATAATAGATATGTAATGTAAACGCCAAATTAATAAATAAATAAATTTATGGCCTGAATTTTAGATTTCTTAAACATATTAAGAAGTAGAGAGAATATAATTTTTGGTATCTATTATATAATTTTTTTTATTTGTTTACGCCCATTAGGTATATGATTTTAAATAAAAAATATAATATAAATTTCAAAAAGCACATACATTAAAACAATATCTGTATAGCACCAAAACATGAGTATAAAAATTAAAATATAAAGTATAGAGCTGCAATGTGTATAGGCTTTTACATAAAAAATATAACATAAAATTAAAATGAATATACATTAAACAATATAAGTTATAAGTAGCAAAATATAAAAGTATCAGGAATTGCACCAAAACATGAGTATAAAAATTTTAAAAAATTTACTTACATACAAATATAAGATTGGTAATATTTTATTTATTTTAAATTTCATGAAAAACTATTTATTAATATTTAACGAGAGAATAAAGAAATAAAAATAATTGTAAATACTTAA
>JADDOH010022224.1:0-11647 GCA_016648135.1 Agrypnia vestita | reverse complement strand
CATTTTATGCAAATTTTGTTTTTATACAAATTTTATACAAATTATAATATAGGGAATCTCCTTATCAATTCTAAAGATAAATATAATATAATTAACAATTCAGGTGTTTATAAACTGTCGTGTCAAGATTGTACAGCGTTTTATATTGGGAAAACCGGTCGGAATTTCAATGTATGAGTTAAAGAACATTTGAGATGTCTTAATAATCATGGTTTTTTCTGAATTTACAAATTATTTATAAGAAAATGATCTCGGTTTTGATAAAAATTTACGACTCTCTACTTTACACATAAATAATTTTGGTCTGAAATTGAATAATTTAGAATCATTAGAAATTAGTTAAGCATGTAATAGTAAACAAAATATTATTAATAATCAATTAAATTTAACTACTAGACCAATTCTTAAAAATTTTCCAATAATCGCGAGTAATCAAGAACTATATTTAAAAATAAATTTTCAAATAATTTTGAAAAACAAAAAACAAAAGACATTTTTCATTTTGATAATAATTCAATTCTTTACTTCATAATGATAGATTAATGAATGTTGATAATCTCAAAAAATTTCACCATTTTTGGCTGCACTAATATAAAAATGTTACATTATTTCTTACAAAATTATATTATTCTTGTCGCCTTCCAACAATCGGCGATAATTACTGTGAATATTTCGGATTATGCGGTATTTCTCGTACCTCTACTCTATACACTACAAAATAAATATGAGGTGAGACTATGCACTGTAGGATACTTACTAATGTTTTGTAACAATATAATTATAAAATAAACCCGGGAAGCTTGTAGTATACCTTTCATATTTCATTTAGTACATTCTTCTTTATTCACCACTTTTAAGGCAGTTTTTCAGTGGCTTAATGAATGGTTTCTCGAAATCTTCACAACCAATTACGAGTTTATAAATATGCATAAGATTTGGATGAGACAACGTGCATATTCGGTGTGAAGAAATGTAATTGTAGGCCTCACCGATGTAACAAATTATTGTTTTTCTGCAGTTTAATGTATTTTTTCTTTTAATATTTCGATACTTGCACATTTATCTGTCAATCATTTGAAATACCTTTCCATCGTCACCCTGACGATGGAAAGGTATTTCCGAAACATGTAGGTGTAATTTATCAACTAATTATAAGTAGATTTCTACAAAAAATACAATCAATGTTTTTAAACTATTAAGAAATGACAAAATATATACTATTTTTGTTGACAGTCAATTGTGACAAATATTTGCCTATACTCACTATTAGTGATTGTGACTTTGTAGTGTCAATGATTGACTCACAGGTCGCGATTTTGAGCTTATAACTATTCCCATCTGCGGTCGTGTTGATTCGTTAGTTGGTAAGATCGTACGAGCAGTGCGGGTTTGAGCCGTTTTTGCTGCGAGCGGTCGGGTTGTTTAAGGGCGGGTATTTCTGTCCTCCCTCGAACCCTGTAGTCAGCCGGAGAAGGAGTGCGGACAATACCGCTCACGACCTCCCGCCCTGGGAAGAGGTCTTGAGTGGCTTCATTCATCCTTGTTAGCGGAAATTCTCCGCGTATTCTTTTTCCCTTTACATTTTCCTTTTGTTGCTTTTTGCCAATTTCTACGTATCATTGTGTTGTGTTAGACTTGCGTATTAGTTATTCGCATTCTTATCGCTTTCCGATTCCATTATTACGTGCTCGTATTTATTGGGAAGCCGTTTATAGAAAAAAATATTAATGATTAGATTCTAGCATGTAAACAGCGACGGTCCACAATCTTTTATTTTATTTTATTAACTTAAATCTTTCTGAAGAAATTTCACCAAGACGCTTGTGTGGAAAATCTTTGGTCGACAGAGTGAGGATTGAACAATTTAGAAGTGAATGTAATGCTGGCTGTAGTGTGGTAGATAGAATAAAGAAAGGCGTGCTGAGATGGTTTGGTCATGTGGAACGTATGAACGAGGAAAGGGTGGTTAAGAAAATATATGAGGCGAGTGTTGAAGGCAACAGAGATAGGGGGCGTCCGTGAAAGTCCTGTCACGATCAGATACTACAAGTATTTGAGGACGGCCCTGTTAAAAGCCTCAACAACCGTAGAATTTGTATGAGAATATGTATGAATGTGGCCGAAGTAAAAGTATGCCAGGATAGAAAAGTATGGCATCCAATCCTCTTCGTCAGGATACAATTGTATACTAACAAATTAAATTTAAAAAATCGAAGTATTGACAATCAAAATATCAAAAAAGTTATATATGGAAAATGAATAATAATAAAGTACCCACTTAACATGAAAACAAATTTAAAAGATAACCATTTGTAAAAAGAACCTGGTTATTTATAATATTCAATTTACTTTAAAAGTGGTGAAAACTAAGTTTATTTTATTAATTATATTTATACTGTCACCACAAAATTATTTTGCTGTTTTTGAATAAGTTTTATTTTCCATGTTTATTTATTTTTTATAAAATAAATACGTAATAAAATGCGTATCAAACGGGACCGATGTTTGATATGTATATAAATAAATAAAACTCTGGCAGTGTTTGAATAACCAAGCATAATATGAAAACTTTTACTATAGCATACAGAATCCGTCATTAATGTATCACTTAGTTTGTCCTATACCGTGGATTAAATTTTTAAAAATGGTGTATGAGAGGGGAAAGTCATGTTGGTGAGTTAGTACTGATGGATGACTCGTATCATGTTGTAAATTGTATTGCTACGTTAAGATCACTCTCCTAAAATCGTGGACCCCGTATCGTAGATTTCGTGCTTTACATCGTTTTTAAAATATTTACCCTAATTACGACATTTTTGTTTCTGCGAGGTATAAAGTTTTTCCATTCACTTTTTCCTCCCTTAAGTCAGTGTTTCTTTTTACCTCGTTAAGTTCCCGCTCTCGAGGGATGTTCCGTAATAAACACACTTCTGAGATTGCGCGGCCTGCGGGGGATGGGGGCTGGTGGGCCGACGGGGCATTTAGGGGTCGGCCGGAGACCCGGGCGACCAGCTGTTGGGGCAGGTTGTCTACCTTCGACCTCTATTCTTTTACCTCTCTGTAAATATTTTATCTTCATCCGTGATACAATAGTGTGACAGTTTATTATGGCCACCCCAAAACTAAATTTTCAGGGTGTTGCATAAATTACCCGTCGGTTATTTCGCGACGTTTTTTTTTATCTGACGTTTATTGACATTGTTGTTATACTATAATTTATTGAGCTTAGGATTCAAAAGATGCCGTATGATACTTTACCACTTCGATAAATGACGTTAAGTTGCTGAGTCATTTCACGATCGCCAAAGGAACGATTAACAATGCTGAAAGTGGTTTATTCCCTCCAAAGTTGGTGATACCAGCTTAGGCGACAAACAGGGCAGGATCGATTGATCGAATTCTTAGACATTCAAACATTAAAACTTAATTAAAAATAACTTGCACGCGCTCTACGATTATAAAATAAAAAATGCTAAATCCAGTAGGTCATCCTAGATTCTTACAAGCCTTTCTCGATCCTAGTGTTGTTCCAAGTGTCATGTTCGGCACAGAACAAACAAAACACAGGGCGGTCCGCCAAGTCCGCTCCGTCGGCCAAGAAGCGTAGTAGTGGCCGAAGAAATACAGCACGGGTGTCTCGTGTCAAACAGCATACTTTCGCTGTGATGCGAAATTCATCATAGAGAAGCGCCGGCCGTCGTCCAAAATTCTCAGCCAGAGGCGCCGAAGATCGCGGAGGCTGGATCGTAGATTCACTGCAGTAGTCAGGTCCCAGCAGAATCCTCCAATAGGTATCGGGAGATAAATAAAATGCAGATGAAAGTGGTCCGACAGCGTTTAAATCACCACGCGTGAGCGTAACAGGTGACCGCTCTACAAAACCTTTTTATTATATAACATTCTCAGAGATTTACAAGATATGATATGACAGCATGTTACGTAACCCAATCAGAGTGAGCCAAATCTCCCCTCTCTGTCGCCGCGGTTTGAACCGCGACTGGTGCCATCTCGCGGCGCTTTCTAGGAACTAGACCCGCGAGCGGCCGTACTGATCTCGGTCTGAAGACAAAAAATGGTTAATTACAGGTTTTGTATGTATCCCACAGGGCTACAAACTATGTCACGTATAGGCCTGACCTTGCATAAGGCCGTGACACAGTTCATCGGACCTGCAGGTCCTACTAATTTATGAAAATGCGTTAATTATGTCGACCGTGAAGGGTCGAAGTTAAATCAGGTCATAAAAGTAGGTAATTTAATTGTTACGCGATGCTTTCCATGATTACTGCATAGTACTCGCCCTAACGAGTATTTTGATACCACTTTCGTCTTTGGACAAAGTGGTTTTTGATACTTATCGCGCTTTTAAGAAAAGTTCAAAAGGTCAATTTTTCTTCCAAGTCAAAACATGAGCCTATATAGGCATGTGTATACTCTCTGAATAGGTATTTACTTTGCGATCATGATTCAAAAAGATTCATCAAGATCGGATACTTTTGTCAAAAGTTATTTCTATTTTTGTGATTCCGGCGGAAATTTACCTCAGTGGTGGTCAGATTAAATTCATTAAAAATTAGTGACCAAATGTTTATTGATGTCTTAGCATTACCAATGGATAGGTATTGACTGGGTGCATCTTGTAGTAATATTTTCAAGTCTGTCATGCAAATATTACTTGCGCTATATGCCTTCAAAGGGGGCCGCGGAGAAAACTTTCTCATTTAGCTTTCTCCGGCGTCCCGGTATAACTTTACATGCGTAAAAACACATTAACTTAAGAAGTATTCTTGTTTAGAACACTGTAAAAAAGGTTTCAGTTTGATTTTAAGTCTGTGAGAGCTGCAATCTCACTTTGATTAATTCCCATAAGATATTCAATTATCAGAAAAAATATGTTTTTTACCATATCACTGCCGATAACTCACTATATCGCGCAGTGTGTGTGTGTGCATTTACTTGTCAACTCTTTATTTTAGGTAAATTTCATAAAATATTTTTGACCATATAATTTCCTCAAAGTGACCGGCAACTGATTTTGCCGGGATTTTAAAATGACTTTACTTTCAGTGTTCAACCAAAATGGTTCAGATAATAGGGCAAACTTGCGTCTTACGCAAAATAAAAATACCTCCCGCTTTCTCTTTATTGAACAATAAAATGTGACATTCCATTTTTACATACAGTCATGATGCAATTCTGTCAAGCTCCTGGATTTCAACAAGGAATTCCAAATTCTGAAATCAGAGATATTCATTAGCATTTATAATACAATATTGTGCCAGTATGAAAGACATGTCTGGATCACGCTGTACAACACATTTACATGTTCAAAGCGAGGCGTAATTTTACTTTCCGAGAGCATCATTTCTCTCGATTCATCTTTTAATTGCGAGTTCCAGACCTGTCGCCCAGGTTACCGACTTAGACACGGTATTCACGCCCGACTGGGTCAGGGCTGACCAAGTGCTGACGATGATGATACCCGGTTGTCATGGCAACCAGGCATCAATGCTCTTTACATGTGGAATAAAATCACCTCCCGCTCTCTCTCCTCAACTTGGGGCAATGAAATGCGACATTTTTATTACATTCAATTGTGATTCAGTCTCATTGAGATCTCTGAAACAATTCAATAAATTCCATAATTTTAGAAACTCTGAGAATCTGAAAATTAAGATTTTCATATAACATTTCTCAGTAAAAAACATATACATTTCAGCCCATGTCGTGTACGCATTTTTATTGCTTCCAGCGAGATGTGATTTTATGAAGCTACTTCCTTCTAATTCGCTTCCCCCCTTCTCGGTTGCCGCCGCCTGACGCCCGCCACGATCGAAAGCGACCACCGCGGCCGAAAACTCGCGCGCCGTCTTCGGCACGGTACCCACCCCCAACCGAGGCGGCCATCGGCAGCGGCCCTGAAAGGGGCCTTTGTGGAGAATGCAATCTCCGCTCTGCTTGGCGTTTAGAACTCGAGTGTTCTATTACCTGATGGTATGATCAGGTCTTGTCCTGTCCGTAACATGTCATATTACAAGGAATTTGGACAGTGCGTTACTGGTCTGTTTCTTTAGTGTTGCCCGACCAAATTTCTATTAAAGGCTCCGACGCCGACCACCGGACATTCTGTATATTATGTATTGTGTAATAAATTTACACCCTGGAGACTTCTGTTACGCGACAGGGACGCCCTCCCTCGCACGCCAATTTATACTGGTACGTCTATAGGGCAAGTATGGTAGCTTTATATTTTGTCGATAGTTAGATTTTTCTATTTTTAGATATCATCGGAATCACCAGGTCAGGTTAGGTTAGGTTAGGTTCTTGCGGGTGTAGGTCGGTGCCACTTACCCCCTCTTCCGGGGTCCGTTTCGCCCCGCGCTCCCCTGAAATGTCAGGTGCGGCTCGTTGCTTCTGGGTTTTGTGTGAAACTTTGCTTATCTTCTTAGATTATTACCCGCCGCCGTGGATGCGGCGGACGCCTCGATATCTCAGAGGCCCGGATAAAAGCGTCTAGCCTTTTTACGTGAAAACATTCTGGAAGAATGCCCACTTCATTTTTTGGAAAGGTCAAAACCGATTAGCGAAAAAATCATGTCACGCATTTAAAGAGCTCATCTGCTACCGTTCTGTATCAATACACTACTGTTGATTCGGTAGTGTGAGTAATGAACGCCTTGATATGTATATCCCACACAACCTTGGTTCTAGTTGTTGAGGTATATAAGGTATGACCAACTAACCATTAAGCCGTTTTTCCGCAGGGGTAGGCACAGAGGAGAGAACACTAAGATCATTCCAAGTCTTTCGCGGACACCCTCTGGCGTATTAGACGTTACATTATAGTATCAAACATGAAATATTTTCTGTAGGTATACTTACTTATTATAGTTTAATATGGTTTGGATATTATGACATTTGAGTTCGGGGGATTTTGGCAGATAATAGGCAATACAGTACGTACAAAACGTAAATATAACAAACCTAATTTTTTAATGTTTAACGGGACAGTACTATACACTCATATTAATCACTGCCAGACGCTTTTCGCCGGTCATTTCTTCTACCAGATGCTGTGAATCTCTAGAAATAATCATTTTATTTACGTTATAGTAACAATTCTCAATTTAATGTATTTTATTCGGGCCACTATTTAACAATACTAACCCATACCTTATATTTTAACGTTTTGCTTACGGTGGAGTCGCGTGACGTCATCTCTCGTACCCGATGTACCTACATCGCGTTTTTTGTTCCCATGCGGCGCCCACTATGCGGACGCGTGACGTCACATGCGACTTGGAGGTCAATCATTCTGCGCTAAAATATACTTACTTTAACAATATTTTTCCCCTATTGACAGATTTCAACAATTTTTTCACCGGTTTATTAGTTTTGATCTATATTTTAATTACATTTAGTTAAACGTAGTATTATCAACATCATGAAACTCAATCAAGAAAGTATTATAGATGTCTCATAGAGAAGAAATTATATTTTTGCAATGGGAAAGTAAGTATGGAAGTCTTTGGGTGTTCATAGAGCTTATGACCTATTGTACGGCTGGCTTAAGTGATCACTTTGCACAATGTAACGTTCACCATTTCCACCCTTGATAGAATACCACTTCTATTAAATTTTTGGAAGTTGTATATATATTTATGTTTTACAATTTTGTTATTATCGTTTAGCGCCACCGGCGTCCAAAGCTTTTTCATTCCTTTAATCAAATACAGATGTCACTAGCGAGATATCTATATATTTTAATTGGAATTTTTAAAGCAATATCCTTTATATCTTGATTAATGATGTCCCCTGGGATAAAAATCCAGTACTGTTTTTTTTTTAAATTTGAACAAACTGTTACACTGAATATTTTGAATCTTGAATCTTCTCCATTGTACGCAAGCTGGGAATGATATTTTTTTTCATATATCGTCATCTGATGTCGATTTGTGGAAGTTATCTTAATTCCAAACATAATTCAAGTGTTGAAAAGGGTCTACAAAATTATTTCGAGGATAGCTAAATCTCCAGCTGTGCGTGCGTAAGTACAAGCTTCAAAGCATCCTAATTTTCTTGTACCCTTTCTAATATATCCTCGTTATTTTTTCCCTCGAGTTTATTTTTCCCATCCCTCATTCCAAATGATTCCAGCATATTTTTGCCTTTTCAGTACAAACCAAACCAACTTGATTCGTATACGGTTCACGTTTCACTGCCTCCTCCAGATAAATGATTAAACCTACCCTTATTTTTTTGGTTTATCTTTATTTTCTGTCCTACGTAATTTACATTTAAATAAAAAAAGTGAATACAATAAAGACACTCATGGTTACGATCATAATTTTGTATGTCATATCGCGAGATTCTAGAAACAAGTCGTACTATACATAATCAAGAGCTTTCGAAACAGCATAAATTTTTCAGAAAGGTCTTGAAGGCGGTAGAGTACGTGAGTTTAAACTCACGTGACGTTACCTGTGTAAACAGTGAAAGCATCGCACTTCATGTTAATTAGTCGAGTTAGACAGCTGACTATGACAGCAGAAGCAGGTATATAGAAAAGCGAACCGAGCAACAGACAAACGGCGCGAAAGTAGTGTACCAGAGACTAGTGAAATATTCTAGTGCGAATTAGTTTATTACGGAATACTGTGAGAACTAAAGTTTGGATTCAGTGATTAAATGTTTGAAATTACCAATAAAAATTTCATTTTATTTCCCAACGCGGCGAACTGCGTGACGATGTGGAAGGAAGGAAGGTATTATGAGGTCTTCAAATAAAATCACTTTTTGTTTAACATCACTTTATTGAGTTTCAACTCATTGCTGAGTCTTCATCGGGGTTCAGTACTACTAAGTTAATTTATTTTTATTGAGTTTAAACTCAATAAAGTGGTGTTAAACAAAGAGTTATTTTATTTAAAGATATTATGTCTCACCACAATGTGTTAGCATCGTGTGAAAAACAAATTGTGATGTTTTAATACCTTAATTTTTTATTTTAAATTACATTTGTTTGAAAACATCTACTTGGCATACTTTATCTATATATATATATAATATATATATTATATAATAATATATATATATATATATATATATATATTATATATATTATATATATTTAGATAAGATTATGTAGATAGATCAGCCTTATTGGTGGGAGACTTTCATGTCACCCACGCGAACAAGTACGGCTAGTCCGCAACTTTGAGGCCTTTTAGCCTTGACAATGGCACGTGATACCGTGTCGGAAACGTCGGCCTTGGTTTCTCACGGAGACCATTTACAGAAAACGAGAGGGAGTCCAGAAGTTCCTATTTGTTACATATATTAGAATATATATATATATATCTATATATATTGATGCACCTATATATATTTTATTATGCTGAATTCACAACTTTCGACCTTGACTAAAAGGTGTCAAAACGTAATTTGTAAACGTGTTTAACGTTTATTGGTGCTTAATGAAATGTCGTTGTCTTCGTTGTCATTGCTGGGCCTCATAGTCGAGCTTCCCCTCGCCTTCCATTTATATCTGAGAACAGGCCAATTCTAGAGGCACAGGTTTTCCTGTGGTGCTGAATGAAACATGTAGTCGCCACACATATTTTCACTGATATACTCACAAACACAACAAAAATACGAGGAATTCATACCCGTCAACTAAAACTAGTAATTCAACTAAAGTATATTTTTGTCTTCTTTCTCAATTAAAATACATTTCTAACAGCCTTCATTACAGCGTCAGACACACCGCACGTAGGCTTTGGAGAGTTATAAAACGGCGACACGCTTTCCACGTTTCGACGTAATTGCGAGAGAAATATTAATTTCCCAAAATTTATATCAAAACTCTCGACGTGTCCAAAAAATAATAATTCTCCCCCCGCCCTCCCCTTCTCTCTCGGGACCCCGAAATGTGTGTTTAATTAATGAACGCCGCGAGTTTCGGCAGAGCTCTCGCCATTTTGTAAGGCGTCGCGACCTTCTCAGGACGTTCACACCCTCGAGGGCCCACGTGAGCACTCTCCCTTCCCCGCAGCGACACCTCTTCAGCGAGGGTCTGGAATCTTAAATGGGGCGCCGAATGTTGAGCCAAAATGCTGCATTTTCTTTCCTCTTCGTCGAAGTCGGAACAGTAGTTGTATCCTCTTATGGCCTCGATGTGAGATATGGATGCTGTGAACTAAAATTCAGCTCGTTACCAATGCAACATTTTTTTTGTTAATTTCTTGGACGTCACTACGCACACAAAATCCATAATTCACACTTTTACCGTGTTTGGCAAATCCAATCCCGAGTCGAGAATGAAAAGAAGAAAGAAGAAGAAGAAAAATGAGAAAGATGATCTTATAAAGACCAAAATTAACTTATATAATTTATATAATACCGTGTGTCTCATAGCTAGTAGCTAAAACTTGGATTCCTACTTTGATAATTAGTCGAAAACCATGACCAATTATGGTGATATGCAACAAAGTTAGATTTTTTTTCCAATATTTCTGACTTATTTTTTCTAAAAAGTTGAAACATCATTACAGTAACTTATATCGATTTTGAAAATTCATTCATTAAATTATTAATTCGCATTAATACAAGTCGAATGAAATGATAAAAACCTTGTAAAAAAAAACTTTTTTCAGTTTTTGCAAGGCTTTTATCATTTTATTCGACTTGTATTAAAGCGAATGAATTTCTCAAAATCGATATTAGTTACTGTAATGATAGTTCAACTTTTTGCAAAAAATAAATCAGAAATATTGAAAAAAATGCACACTTTGATATTGCATATCTCCATAACTACTGATATTAATTCATGGTTGCTTGAACATTTTAGACTCATAGCATAAGCAGGAATCCACCGGCCAAGTTTCTGCTGTTAGTGGTACAACCTGTATATATTTTTACGAGGTTTTAAAAGAATATAATATACACATTTTTTCTTGTGGATTTTTGAATATGCAGCCTGACATAACTCGAACCAATTTTAAACAAGTACTCACGCCTTGCGTCTATAATAGCGAAGGGAAAACTACATTTCAAAATGAAGACTACAACACACACGTTCATCAGTTTGAAGACTACAAAGTGTTCACTACAATTGTAGTAAAAACTACATGAAGTGAAGTAATTGTAGTACTACGAAATGCAGTGAAGTAATGAAGTAATTGTAATATTAATGAAGTGAAGTAATGAAATGAAGTAATTGTACTACAAAATTGAAGTACTAGTGAAGTAAATATCTTTTTCCCTTTTCCCAAATAAAAAAAAGGGTCAACGAGAAAAATATTTAAGATAAATGACGATATTTTCGGGGGGGGGGGGGGGTTGGGTGGGTCGGGGGTTGGGTTGTGATGGGGTTGTGGTGTGGTGTTACAGTTTCCAGAGATTTCTTCATATATCTACATCAACTTCCCAAAAATTTCACGTAAAAAATCCACTATTTATAGTATGTTTCTCATACTTTCGATAACTTTGAAGTGTGTGTACTTTGTAGTGTTCGCTTTGAAACGAAGTGTACTATTTGAAGTATATACTTTCAATAACTTTAGTGTTTGTAGTTTGTAGTGTGCACTACACTTCAAAATGTGCGAAGTGTGCACTTCAATGTAGTACTACATTGTAGTAGTGAGTA
>JADDOH010022221.1:0-14820 GCA_016648135.1 Agrypnia vestita | reverse complement strand
AATGAATTATAATTTTCAAAACACAAATACATGAGTAAATAGCTGTATAAATTTGGATTTGGAATTCCTAACCAAAGAGAAGATATTTGAGATCAAATTTGCCAGTACGGCAAAACGCCAATTTCATATGTAAGGACCTAATATTATCAAGTCGATTGCTTTCATTCTGTTCGCTTCATCTGTGTATTGTTCTAAAGCAATCATATATATTTAAAGTATTATATATATAATATACTACTTAAGACGTACGACGTTCCACATAATCTATTGCCAGGTATGTCAGTCGGCCTTTGGCTGTAAAACTTTTAGGAAACCTGTGTCGTGTCACTGCCGTAGCGGTACATTTTCAAAATAAAAATGTAATAAAGCGAGTTATCGGGATAAGGATGAGAGGTTTTGTAGTTTAAATTTTTAATAATGTTATTATTATATATGGTATATTAGTTCTTACCATGACTGTGTTTCATAGGAGGTCTGTCGTAGCTGTCCCAGCTGCAATTGATGCCCGAATTTATGGTGAACAAGTTTTAGTATTTGTAATAATTTTACGGATTTAATCTGATATCGGTGATAAAATTTTGATGTATTATTTTTGATATATCGGAAATTATTAAATGCGTTATCTTGGACCATACGAAGGAGAATATGATAAATGATTTTATCAGTCAACTACCTGAGAAGCTATTCTCTACGTCCAGGTAATTCTGGAGATGAACAGTACCCATGAAATCTTTTTTTCCATTGATATAACCGAAGACGTTCACACCTATTCCAGATGTTTATTTTATCATTATTTCGCAACATAATTGGTTTGAATCTTTTTATTCTTGTATTACAATTTCCTATTGTTACTGTAAAAACTCCCTTAGTAACTTATAGTTTTTTATACCTTTCATACACAGCCACTTACGATTAATTCACTTTAATACTCTCTGTTTATTTACTATAAATTAACTTAAAAATGGTCTCTTATCCAACTCTGCTTAATTTACTACATCTAAAGCATAAAACATCTTTGAATCTGTGTAATTGGTTTATGCAATACACACATTGTTCTAACATTATAATAATTGAAACTGTTAAGGATTTAACGTTATCATCCATTAGACTTGTACCTTGTTGGCCCATCTTACCCCTGTTTCCTGAGAAAACAAGAAAATGTTGAGAAAACGTTTAAAAAATCAAATACAGAGTATGCTAAAGTGACACTTAACGGTATCATAAATATTGATCGTTTTTCCATGTAATAAGGCGATGAGCTGAGATATAAAAGAAGATAATATTGTGGTTTGACTTTTTTCATTACATTAAATTAGATTTCATATATTCCATATTTTTTGTAGATTTTCATAGAAATATAACTTATAGTAGAAGGTTTTATGACTTCCAGAATATCGACCGTGACTAAGAAAAGTATGGTAAAGTATGTCATCCAGTCAGAATCACTATGTATTATGCCAATTCAAAAATATCGAATATCGTAACCTAAACGTAAACCTAAAAAAATTGAAAAAACACATTTATTCTTCGACGAAATCTACGTTAAGGAAGGAATTATTTTTTAATATTCTTTAGGTGATGTTCTAAGAATCATTATTTCCTCATGCATGTAACAATACTACGATTATTCTGCACATTGATTATTGTTCCGACATATTATTTATGTAGGTATACGCAATAATTGTCAATTGACTAAAATGTTAAATGAACTAAAATTAGAAACAGGGAATCAGAAATTTGATGTTTTGGTATCAATATTAAAAATTCTCCATTAATTTTTGTCCAGATCATTTAATAACTAACAAATTAAGGATTTTCATTGAAACAATTATAAGATGTGGCGACATTATAAGACTACAGAAAAAAAAATATTTCAAAAAATTCTCAAAAACCTACCAAATTTAGACAGAAAAAACCAACCCATAAAAACAAGTTTCTATTATAATCCCTTTCTCATTGAAACAGGTTTCTCGCCTACTACACGCGTTGGTCTCAAAAATTAAACTATATATAAATCTTAAAAATTTCGAAAAATCCAAAATTATACTATAATTATTAAATTTATTTAAAAGAAAATTTGGTAGATCATTTTTATCGTCACCACGAGTCTGTCTACAAAGTTTCAGCTCGATTGGATCACGGGAAAAGGGTTAAAAATCGCTCCAAAGTTTTTTCGGCAGACATGCGACAAGCCGACAAACAGACGTTACAAGTTAAAAGAAGGGGAGTAGTAATAAAGGAATTTAAATTACAAAAATTTTGTCACTGAAAATTGTACGTGACTATTGTTTATATAATATATTTGCATTTATACATTTATAAAATATCATCTTATTAAAATATTATGTAGTACTATCTGTTACCCGTCAAAAATGAGGGTTCTTTTACATGTCGGTACCTATATAAAAAAGTATAAAATAAGAAGAACAAAAAATTACTATAAAGAAGTTACGGACGTTACACGAAGTTAAGACGGACGTACGGATGAAATAATTATAACTGGGATAATATGTACCATGGAACTAAGTAAAAATTGAAAATAAAATAAACATATTAATCCATTTTCAAGACTTTTACTTACACGCGTTATTTGGTCAAAAATTGTAAAATTCAATAGATATTAGGCAATTTTAACCTATGAATAAATATAAGAATGTATCTATAAATAAAAGAATCGTGATTTCAATTGAACTAACGTTTTGATGTTTCACATATTATTTGAGATTGCCGCCATACCAAGACGAAAAGATACACAGAAATAAGGATTCTATGAAAATTTTACCCAATCTAATGTTAGGTACTTCACTTATTGAAACCAACCAATTAAATGTGGCAGAAAATTGGAAAAATAAATTTTAAATTTTTAGTAGAGAAGGATAACAGCAATGTTAAAACATTTTCTTGGAAATTAAGGTCCTGTATACGAACATGGTAAAGCTATCACACAGGCTTTGAGCCTCTGTCTTATCCCTGGGCTCGCCGCTTGAGTTATTTTTATAAAATCTCAGGATGCCTTTCAAATCTTTCCTTTTTACGGATTGTATTTTTTGAGATTTTGACAAAAAAAGAATACGCATCAAAAATGAAGCAAGAAATTCTGCGAATTCTTGGTATAAAGAGCGTAGGCCATTAGAAAAGTGCTGATGTAACATATTTGCTTTGACATGGTGATTATTTTTCATCACAACTCGGGAAAAATTGTATTAAAATGCGTAGTTCAGTTTCAAATTGCTGAGAATATCATTTCTATACCGCGCGAAGTATCTAAGGGATATTATAATTCAGAATTTAAGTGGATTATTTTTAAAGATGTCGAAATATTTGTTTGTATATTTAAATAGAAACTTATAGCCCTTTTATCACTAGGCAAGGATGTATCAATCTATCTACTTTATTACTCCCTTTCTTTTAAGTCGTAGCGCTTGCTTGCTTGTCTGACGAAAAAACTTTGGATCGATTTTAACCCTTTTCCCGTGATCCAATCGAGTTAAAACTTGCAATCAGACTCGTGGCGACGATAAAAATGATGGTTTAAAAATTTTTAATAAATACAGTATAATTTTGGATTTTTCGAAATTTTAATTGTTTTTTCAAATTGGAATCAATACAAATGAGTAATTAGCCCGACGCGTGTATAGACACGAAACCTGATTCAATGATAAAGGGAGCATATTAGAAACTTGGTTTTTATGGGTTAGTTTTTATGTAATAATTTCGTTGTCTATCCGTAACTCGCTGGAATGATAACAATAGATGATTGAGTGTGTCGCAATCAGCGCGTGGCTCATGTTGCGCGGTCACGCAATGGTCGTTAATGATTATTATTATTTCCCACGATTTTTCCGGGTGTATGGCTTATTATAAATAATACGTTATGTTATGTGTTATATTATTAATATTTATTTTTCTTTAATTTGATTCCTATGGAGATAAAATTTAATCTAGGATCGTGTTTTTGACGCAATTCATTTAAAAAAATCCCATTATTTTTCTAGCTATACATATACTATAGCTTATTGGCCGTCCGCTGGAATTTTATGTTGTCACGATCAAGTAGAAAAATAAATAATTAAATTCTTCCAGCAAACAAAATTTTGCTTTAGCAGGGAGGGACGCGCAATGCATGCAGGCAAAAAAGCTGTGCATTGCTAATGATTTTAGGAAATAAATATAAATGAAATATTTCCTCAGCTTGTGAAAATACCACGTTGAGTGCTAGCCGTTAACATGGATTAACGCATGAAGATAACTTTTGTTTTATTTACACATTTATTTCAAAAAGATTTCGGAGATGTCGGGCATCGATCACGGTATTATTCAATCCACTCCACCCCCTCCCTCCCGCGCCTCACCCACGCCCCCCAGTTACTGTGCCAATTTTTAATAGGTAGGTACTAAAGGGTATCTCATTGATCTTAAAAATCATGTCTTGGCCGCTTTTGAATAAAATTGTACATTTCGTCTATTTTAACGTGATAAATATCGTATAAAATAAGTATAATTTTTACACAAGTTATAGGTCGACCACAATCAAAGGACCATTCCCTAGCTTTGTCCGGTAAGAAGAAAGCGGGGGAAAGTTGCCTGGCAAGCCCGTATTACAAGCCTCAATATGATATCCAAATAAATATATATTTTTTATTTTTAAAAAAGTTTTTTACTAGAAAAACTTCTTTTGTATTAATTTTTGCATCGAAACAACACACTTATTTTTTGCGCACATTCTTTTGAATGCGGTCTAGCCATAGTAAAAATCAGTTTGTTTCACATACGTCTTCTAATTTATTAATGCAGATTGTCCAAATTTAAAATTGAAGTCAATATTTCTGCTTCAATTATAGAAATATTATCATTCGACAGATGTCCTATAAGTCTCTCATAGAAACTTAAGGCGTTCTGTACGCTATTTTGTCTTTTTTGTCTTTTGACATGGATAGAATATATTTTATCACTGCTTCCTTCGTAATGTTACAAATGAAACAATTTAAATAACGCATACGAACATTCCTTAACATTTTGGAGACATTGACGTCAAAGAAACATGAAGGAAAAAACATTTTATGCAGGGTTTTGCTATGACACGTGTGTCTGATACATCTAGCGCGGTTTTAGTTTTCCTTTCGTTCATTTAATACCCTGTGCCACTAACAAAAAATTACATGTTTTTGTTTACTCAGGGAATATAACTATTGGAAAATCGTTCTCCATGTAGAGTATTACGTTTCAATTCAGCATATCCACAAAGAATGAAAATTCGATTGTATGGTATCAAAAGATTTCTTTTGTATTAATTCTTTCAAAAAATTTATTGTAGTTTTGCGAATTTATACACTTTATTTACCTTTATATTAGGTCCTTACATATGAAATTGACGTTTTGCCGTACTGGCAAATTTGATCTCAAATATCTTCTCTTTGGTTAGGAATTCCAAATCCAAATTTATACAGCTATTTACTCATGTATTTGTGTTTTGAAAATTATAATTCATTTGTTTTTTCCTCAATTGTTTTTTTCTTTGCGTCACTCAGTTTACAAAATGAAAAACTTGAAATATCGCGTTATTTACGAGTACGAGTTCCACCGTGGCACCAGTGCTGCAGAAACGGCTCGAAGGATTAATGATGTGTATGGCGACGGTGCCGCAAAAGAAAACACAGTGCATTTTTGGTTCCAACGTTTTCGTTCTGGAAATTTCGACCTTGCAGAACAAGCCCCGTGGACGGCCGGAGACCAAAGTTGATAATGAAGAATTGAAGGCTATTGTGGAAGCGGATCCATCGCAAACCACATCCGAGTTAGCTGCAGGCTGCGGTGTTAGTGATAAAACTGTTTTAATCCACTTGAAGCAAATTGGTAAGGTGAAAAAGCTTGAAAGTGGGTACCTCACGAATTGAGTGAAGCAAATCAACAAACGCGCGTTGACTGCTGCGTTGCATTACTCAACCGGCACAATAATGAAGGGATTTTAAATCGAATCATTACCTGTGATGAAAAGTGGATCCTGTACGATAATCGGAAGCGCTCATCGCAATGGCTGAACCCTGCCGAACCAGCCAAACCATGCCCCAAGCGAAAATTGACTCCAAAAAAGTTACTTGTGAGCGTTTGGTGGACTAGTGCTGGTGTCGTTCACTACAGCTTTCTTAAATCTGGCCAGACGATTACGGCAGATGTCTATTGTCAGCAACTGCAAACCATGATGGAAAAGCTAGCTGCTAAACAACCGAGGCTGGTTAATCGCTCTAGGCCACTGCTGCTTCATGATAACGCTAGACCACACACTGCACAACAGACGGCTACCAAATTAGAGGAGCTTCAATTGGAATGTCTAAGACATCCACCGTACTCTCCGGACCTTGCCCCAACAGATTACCATTTTTTTCGAAATTTGGATAACTTCTTGCAAAGGAAAAAATTCAACTCCGATGGGGCAGTCCAAACCGCCTTCAAAGATTTTATTGATTCCCGTCCGAAAGGTTTTTTTAGTAAAGGAATCGATGAACTACCTATGAGATGGCAAAAGTGCATAGATAGCAAAGGTACATACTTTGATTAAATAAATATATTATAATAAAAAAAAATCGGCTTTATGTTCCTCCCATACTAAACGTCAATTTCATATGTAAGGACCTAATATCTGTTTTTAAAATTTGTTTTGTAGTATATTTATGTATCTTTCTTCAATTTCCAAAACATGTAGTCTGTGTTAACGTATTCTTCGCGTAATTTTCTTTAATATTTACAATTTTCAAGTTTACTGTTTTTAAATTATAACACCATTTCCTTTTTCCAAGTATTAGATATTTAAGAACTCCACATACTTTAATTATTTTCGAAAATATATTTCTTAGAAAAACATTTATGCGCCTAAAATTCTAGAAATTGTCAGTTTTACATTTATTTTTTATTTTTATATATTTTGATTAGCAATTCTTTCCGTATTTTAACTTCATTATTATGTATTAATTCTATTCGTTTTCAAACTCTTTTTTTTCTCTCTCTTTCTTCTTACTCCTCGGTCGAGGAGTTTCTATAAGCGAATCATTTCTTGCCCCACGCAATGATTGTTCAACTTTTTGCAAAAAATAAGTGAGAAATACTGAAAAAAAAATGCAAACTTTGACATGGCATATCTCCATAACCATTGGTCACGGTTGCTTGAACATTTGAGACTCATAACATAGACAGGAATCTACCGGCCAAGTTTCTGCTGCTAGCTCTGGTACATCTGTATATACATATGTCGTCCCAAGTCAACGCGGTGAAAAGATTTGTTCTACTACGAAAATGTAGAATTGACTACCACATTCATTCACTTTTTCCTCAGAAGCAATAGACTCGGCAATTGGTATATTGCATATTTTTTTTTAATTTTAAATGTTTTGCATCTTGATTTTTTTATTTTTTATTTAATTTATTTTAAAAAAATTACCTCACATTAAGTGTATTTTATGTATTAAGATCATATTGAATTCTTTAAATATTGCACTGAACTGAGTGTACCTATTTAAAAAAGCTTTAATTAAGTTTCACTTGTCGGTCAGCGAGGAATCTGTTGTTATCAATATTGGACCCACTTTCTGACCAATAATCACTCTGAAATTTGACATAGAGACGTATTCTTGTTGACGATTCAATAATCATTCATTTGTTTTACAAAATCAATTTATAAACTCAAAAAAAAAAATGAATGCTGACGCGTTATTTTATCAGACACTCTCACTACCGGTGACACCTGTCGGCATTGACGTATTATAATATAGACACGTTATTCCCTTACTAGCAAGCTTTCATATGTAGCAAATATTGCATTGAAAGAGACAACAAATCACATAATCGAGTAATATACTATATATAAAATATACTATTCCTACAAGAACATTTACTGTCATCTTTTTAAATACTTTTAATTGTTTTATTTTATTTTGTTTTATTTTTTTTTATTTTTTTTTATTTTATTTTATTAATATCCTATTCAGATAATTTTTTTCCTTTGTCTATAATAGAATTAATTAACACCATTATTAAATTGTAAACATTTAATTATTACTATTACTTAATTTTAATTGGCAATAAGATTGATTCACAAATGTTATATAAATAATAAATATTCTTGAACATTATACTACTGGAAGATCACTGTCTGCTATAATACAGTAAATTACTAGTGTAGCAGGCAGGGCGTCAAATCAATTTAGTGTTTACTTGCTGCCAAGACACTCAGCAACAATGAAAAAAGCTTAATTTAATTTTGTAAACATTTGTAACATTGAACATTGAATAAACATTTATTATTTATTATTATTATTATCATGTAAAAATCAGGTAATTTGAAATCACGGTGACTAAAATAACATACTCATTCTTGAAATAGTGTACGATACTCTGTTCCTTTTTCCCTGGGACTTTTTTTTTTCGGCTTAGTTTCCGTAGTCGGCGTTTTGTTTCGGTCCGTTCGATAACGAATGCAAGTAAGGCAATTACCTTACTTTTGAGTTGCCAAGATTTCACGCTTGTAACGTATCTACAGTTTATTATATCATTGCCTGTCGGTTTGTATCATTTTAAAAGTGATGTTTTTAATGCGATGTAAAATTTCAGAATCTTAAGGTGACATTTAAGTTTTGAGGTTAACTATGATATTTTTTTCTCTTTTTTAGTATTTTTTTATTTTGCAGTACTAGTTGTAAAATAAGTAAAAAAGATATAAATTCGTACAAAATCGCAATCTCCCAGTAAGACAGGTTTCGCTATTAAATTCACCAACACATATGTGCACGTAGGTGAACTTCTGACCTGATTTTTGCTCGTTTTTCTCTTCCAATGCGAAATACATTTCTCCCTACACGGCGCGGCTTTCAGCGTATCCCTGTACACACTATCTCCGGCTAAATTCACTTGCAAGCAGATGGATCGCGGAAGGCTCCCCCCATACATCTCCAGTTACACCGCTCGCGAGGAATGCGAGGGAATCACTTCCAGAATCCGCGCGCCTGTGCCCCGATCCGTCTCCCGGTGTATATTGGAATAGTTCAAGTGACGCAGGAATGACGTAGATATCCTTTGTTAGGTAAGACTGTTCGATTTGAAAATAATTGTATTTATACAAGAAATGTGAGGTATAAGACGTGGAATAGTTGCCCGAGCTTGGGGTGGCGCCAATCAAGCCAATTTATTATCAAAAGTTTTTTTTCTAATTATTTTAATTTTGGTATTCTTTATGTATTTATTTATTAATCGGCAATACCTGATCTTAAAAATTGATTTTTATTTACAATCAAACGTCTTTCACTCACAAACTCAACATACGTGAATTGGGAATTGGGAATTGAAAATAGATTTTAACAGGTTGAGGTAGGTGGTAGGACGGAGATGAAGTGGAATGTGTGAATTGTGAATTGAAAATAGATATTAGAAGGTTTAGGTCGGCGTTAGTTTTGAATACATTTTTTAACCTGTAGTGCAAAAACAGCTTTTTGCAATTAAAAGAGGTATATAATAAAAAATCTTATCATTACGGGACTAACAGAAACGCGGAATCAAATAGTTTTAGATATAAAAGATGCTCTATGACATAAATAATGTACATAGAAGTAGATGGAATAGAGAACGAGCCCAACTGTAGTTGACCAAAAAAGTCAACAGTTCCTAAAAATCGTTGAAAAATGAATATTTGAACATCATATTATGCTTTTCTACATTTTAGAGTTTTAACTTTTTTTCAAATTATATTGTTTCTAGCTAGCATTCAATATTATAGACTAAGAGACAGCGACTGCCAGACTTACGTTATAGTAGGTAAGAAGATTTCGATATTGTGACAGTTGAGTTCGGGGGATTTCGGCAGATAACAGGTAATACAGGTACAGAGAATGAGTAAGTAAAACGTGGCAATAGACTTCATTGACTTTAAAACCCAGGGTAGGTAGTTTTATTTTTAGTTTGCTCTATCTAATTGTTAATTCGTAGAATAACTTTTTATTTTATTATCTACATCCTTTTAAAAATACAGTAAAGAATGTTTTTATGTCAAACACGATCTATCTATCATTGTGAACTACCTGTGATATTCTCCGGTTCCATATACAAGTTTATACTTTCACGGGACCGTAAAAAAATTGAAAAAAAATCCATCAAAATTAAATAATGTGTATCATATATGTAAAATATTATGTAAACTTAAATATTAAAAATAAAAATAATAAAACATAAATCTGCGTATAAAAAAAAGTGTTTTGAAGCTACAGATATAATTACATATTCTAGTAGAATTTAATGAAATATTTTTCAAAACGTTTTATCTTTTATTGTGTTTTCTCAGATAGTTTACTTTCTTCTTCAGTTATCCTAGATACAAGAAATAAATATAAATTATAGAAGTCTCACAGAGACAAAATTTTTAACTGATTGTAATTGTAATTGTAAAATCTGGGGACAATGTCCAATAACTATGTTCTCAGAACATACCTACATATAAAAATATTTTTATATACAAGAAATACCAACGAAATATGTTTTCTTTACGTTATCTTTGTGGTTGAAGTTAATTTTTAATTAAAAAAATAAACAAGCTTTAAATTACCCACGTAGATTATAAGACATTAAAAATAGTTAATTTGTATAAAATCTTTGTTAATTTTTTTATGATTAATTAAATCAGAAACTACTTTTTAACTATCTCGAAAGCATTTTATATATTTCTTTTCCTAAGAATGCAATGTAAAAATGGAATATTACATAATAAAAGTTATTTTGATCATCACATGACGGTTTTAAAATGTCTAACAATGTAACACGCGATCCAAGAATATATCCCTTGTATCAACATTGAACAACGAACATTTTTCCAAGGAAAATAGAATAGAAATAAAAAAGAAATGAAACTCGTACCGGAAAGAAAGAAGTCTGGTTAACGCTGAGCCCGATTCTTCAGCGGTTGGCGGATACGAACCAGGGTAATTTTTCAACGTGTCCACTACATTTTTCAATCGACCACAAGTCAGCTACACTACCGCGCAAAATAACGCACACGCTTTGCAATAAAATTTTAAAATTGAGAAGGATTTAACGTTGACTTTTGCCAATAAATCAGAAACTTTTTTTACATTGCAAAGAGCTTTTAATGTAAAATAAAATAAATTAATAAAGAGATCGAACCTTGAGATCGAAATCAAACCGAATCAAAACAATCGAAAAGATGACGTTCAATCAATTCCCTATCTCTTTCTTAGTCATTATAAACGATAAACTTGTCGAATACATTTCTTTATATCCTTCTCAGGTTTATGTTCTACCCCTTTTTTGTTAAGAAAAAATGAGAGCCTCAACCAGTCGGACTTCAATGTTCCTTGGGATAGAGCGATTCTTTCAAAGTGAAGCATTTTGGTAGAGATTTTCTACTTGGTAGAATTTATCATGTTTCCCTGCAAACACCTTCTAGAATATGCTCTGTTTGGTGTAAAATAAAATTATTAAATTTTTTATATTCATATATATCGCCTCCAATATGATTGAGAAGATAGAAAAAATATTATATATTTTCTGATATCTCCCCATGTTCTTTATTCTTCTTTATACATCTTTTTTTTTTTCCTATGAACAGGTTGGTAAATATTTATTTATTATTTTTTATTATTTATTTACGCCCAAGGGGCTTTTACAATTAATAATATGATGAATATACAATAGATGTAACAAAATAGTGAGGTTGAACATTGTTTCCTAAATTTGTTAAAAAAAATACAATATGACAAAAAAAGACATAATCCTGTTTAAGAAAAAGAAAAAATGATTAATTAATTCATTGCAGGTTTTTACATGAAAAATATGAATATACAACAAATATAGTATCATTTTAGTTAATAAAAAAAAACGAGTACAATTTTCGTATGGAAATATCTTCCAACCGACAGTTAGGACAATATAGTTAGCATTATTCTCATAAAACTTGAAATATTTTTGGCAATAAGTAAGTACTTTAAAAGTACACTTCCTGTTTTTCTTGGACTATACACAAGCTTATTTTTAAATTGTCTTATGTGGGTGTTGTCAGTGAAAACTCAGATCGAAATTTAAGCTTACAATCGATCTAATTTATCTTTGATAAAGTTTTTAAATGTTTAATATTTTTACGAATCTATTTATTTTCCCCCACGTTTTAACGTCGGTTTTATATTATATTACCCGCTGTCACCAGATTTCTTCACACAAACTATTTAAATGACTGATGAGAGTTTTCTTAACAAAAACTCGCCTGTATCCAAACATTAGCACGCGACTGTACGAGTCTACCAGTGAAATAAACCAACCCGCTTTGACGTTTGTTCGCGGTGACGTCACGCCGTTTGCGGTTCCTGATTGGTCGCCTGAAATCCAATTGTAACAAGCTTGCGCTGTCGGTCGCTGGAGGTAACTTGAAATCGTATTTGCACTCCAAACCGAATGAAAACCGCATTTTGAGGTGTTTTATTTTCGTTGTTTATAGATAATTGTCGGTGCTTCCTCCTGGTTGTGTCTGATCAGGCTATCGTTGCCTTTCTTATTTTTAATCTGATCTGAAAATTTCTTACCAATTTTGATCCGTGACCTTAGATAGCAATTTTAATTGTATGAGCAATATGTTGTAATAATTACATACAAAATTATGTCGTGTCACTAGACTTTTGCACGTACGTGTATTGACTAATCTGTTGTCTTCTGTGTACCTACTTCTGTATGGCAATTAATGCAAGACCAATACTTAACCTTTTGCACAACGCTGGCGACAAAATATCGTCACAGTATATTCCTGAATTCCTTTTGCATATATACGCCGCAAACAAAATACGTATTTTTTTAATCAAAAAATGTCATTGAACCTATTTGCGTAGGTATAAACAGATAATATTAGTTTTATACAGTCATTGTAGTTATTTAAACGAGTAAACTGTCAAATATTTATCATGCAGTCTCAATTGTGCCTTAAATAAATCAGTTTATTTTTGTGACTTAATAAAATAGATACGAAATTTGGAATTGAGAGTGAATCTATTTTTGTTTTTTTAATGATGTTTGACGAGATTAGTTTGTTTTAAATATACATAGTGTTTAAAACGATGAAAATTTGTCGAAAAAAGCTACAATCGGCTTTCTATGAGGAATCCGATTTCACACGGTATGATAAATGTAGAAGATGTTTGAGTCGTCAAGTAGTAGTTCCAGTGTTTCAATTCCTGAGAATTCGCAAGACGATTGGGTGGATAAGACGATTGCAGAATTTGCTACCATTACATTTTTTTAAGTATCATTAATAACATTTTTGCTTGTATTTGCATAAAATGCTTTTGGAGTTGCCGGTATGTTATATCAAAAATCAAATGGAGTTCAAAGGGTTTATGTTAGATTGATTATGCTCTTGATGGTCATATTAGTCATTATTTAATGAACGTAATTTCGATCCGAAAACGGCTATATTATCTTATATCATATTACCCCAGAAACTTACCCCACATATATTCGTACCACACATTAGCCAAGACACATAAGTACACGATATTCCGTGTTATTACTTTCTCCTGGGGACGCAATATCAGCTTTATAAAATATTTACTTATCTAAGACACCTACCGCTTTATTAAGCGTGACCTCAAATTTTCATCAGGAGTCTTAGTGTGACGTAGATCTAATTGTATATTTTTTGCGTCCGTTTCTACTGTGATAGACAGAATTTTTACAATAAATTACAATTAAGACAATCCTTTTTGCTAGTTCCATTACAACGTGATTTATTTTGAATTAAGCCAGATTCAAGTCGCCAAGTATTAGCAAACGCGTCATAATTCGACGACAATGAAATTTTCCCAAACTGGCCCTAATAGTAATCATTCACGCGGGGTACCCCGTCTGACAGCACTGTCGCCCGCAAACGACCGACCAATGAAACGCCGGGACAGCGTAGTTTATGGTGCTGGTCTGACGTCACAGCTCTTGCGGTCCGTGATTGGTCACCTGCCGCCGGACGCGATTTGCCACCGGCCGTTAAAGCTTTCAGTGGCTGTCGTGTCTCATGCATTTATCCGGTTCTTTCTGCACTCTGCAAGATTGCTGTATATATATTTTTATATAAACCAATATGATATACAAGTAACTACGTCAACCGCTCACCGATTGGGGACAGTGAATGGAAACATTTGCGTTGGAATTTATTGATGCTCCATGACAACCATGCTATGCCGCAGTGCTACACAGCAGCAATGCAGCACGGTGTGGCTGCTGACAAAAGTCATTCACTGTCCGTAGGAGCAGTGCAAAATTGAGTGGCTTGTTCGAGCTTTATTCCAGGAAACTAGAAAGTTAGTCTTATTTTCATACCATTGATGCGACTCCATTTCCGTGTTCGCATATCTATTTAAAAAAAAATAGAACCCTTGGGAGCCACGCTAGAGAATCTAAGTTAAAATAAATGTTGGCAAGCTAACTTAACAATGCAGTCTAATTTCAAACAGTACGAATTAGTTAAAACAACAAAATAAAAGGATTTTAGGTTATTTATTTATTTAATATGCGGTACAACTTTCCATTAAAAAACAATTTACAATAGGTATTAATAATATAAAAAATAGAGAAAAGCTGCAATTCTATTAAAAAACAACTAATATTTTTTTTATTATTTATTCACGAGGACTTATAGTACATATAAAAATTAGATTACACCTGATTATTAAATAGTATAGAGGCCATCTTACAAGTAATATAGGTATCAAGAAAAACATAAACTTTAAGCGTATGACGAATATAACAAAATTAAAAAAAAATAAAGTAATAGCAATCAAATCAAATATG
>JADDOH010022216.1:0-10416 GCA_016648135.1 Agrypnia vestita | reverse complement strand
GGCGTTCAATATCAAGAAGAAGAAAAGGGTAGGCCAGATCCTTGCATCTAATCTAATCAATACATTTTTTCCAGTTCGAGTTGCGTCTCAACCATAAAAGAGAACCAGTTGATACAGTCCTGACACATTTCTTCTTCAAATCACTATATTAACCTCAATTATATTCGGGACCAAACCAACTGACAAAAATGGTTGTAAAAAACTTTAAAGAAGCTCTCTTTCAAACTTATACACCTTACATGGAGGTTCTAGTGTTGGGTAGAATACTTTTAATTAAGATAAAATATAGAAGTCTCACAGAGATGAAGCTGTTTATAAGGAAAACATGTATGGAAGTCTTTATAGGTTATTTAAGGTAACTGCAGATGATCATAGATGGCTATAACATAGTCCATTGAAATATTGGAAAGAAATGATATAAAAAACAAATGTGGGGTATAAAAGCAAAGACAGCAATATACTTTCAAAATTTTGATAACATGTGGATGTTCTTACAGTGAAATTGGTGAACGTTGCGGTGTGTAAATGAAATACTTAAGTCAGCTAATACGAGTCATAGCTAAGTGGCTACCCTATAAAGTTTCCCATACAAATAACATCGTCTCTTTGAAACTTCTATAATATATTTTAATTAATATTTATCCCTCTGTTGACGAAATCCAGTAATGTACTTAGAACCTATGTTCGCAATTCCATTGCATCCAAAGTTATGTATTATATTTAAATTTGATTTTATCTTTTATATATATATTTTTTGTTAACTTTATCTTTATTTTATTTATTTATTTATTTAACGCCCTTATGGGCTTTTACAATATACAGAATAATTTTTTTTTTAAATAACATAAGACAGTTAAAATAATAATACAGTTAAAAGTTACAATAATAATAATAATACAGAAAAACATAAGAAAAACATAAAAACATAAGATAAAATAATAATAAAGTTAAAGGTACAAATAATAATAATTAAAGGTAAAATAGAAAGATTTATTGTCCATTTCCATTTCGTTGGGATGTAAACAATTGTATCAGCTTCTTAGTTATCTTCTTATTTTATTTATTTTAAAGTTTCTAATTATTACTATTTTCTTGTGTACTAATCACCTTTTATAAATATTGCTCATTTATTTTATAATGTTCATTTTACAATATTTGTGGCATTACATACCACAATACATAAACCACCAATCTAGGCCACACACACACACATACCTGGCGAGAGTGCTGCATAAGCAGATCGAGGCACAAACAGGGTACACGAGCCGTCTACAGGCATTGCACCGTTAGCAATTCCGAAGATTCATCCGCACACACAGCTACACTTCAATAAACTTCTTTGTTTGCCAATCATATAAAAAGCAGCAACCGCCCTATGCGGACATGTCAGCCTTCCATCGACCCTTAAGACGGAGGCAATGGTCCCTCGAGTATCTATCATTTTCTTTGTAATCGTACTTATGTAAAACTTGTAACTGTGTACCGATATAATAAATACATCAAGCGTTCTACGACTTTGGAGAATTCCGTCACATGACGGGTGGTGACCCTTGAAAGCAGTTTCTCCAAATCCGGCACGCACATCCTCCTCAACCAAAAAACCCCCAAATATTGATTTATTTTTATTTTATTTTCATTTATTGGTTTTCTTACAGCCATATAATTAATCAATCTTGAAAAAAAACAATAATTGATGTACAGAGTTTTGGGCCAATTACAAGAAAACACATTTATACAATCGATAAAAAATAAGAAAAAAACATGTCCAATAGTGAGTTTGTGTGAGTGTGTGTATTTGTGTGTTTATTTATTTATTTATTTTGTTTTGGGAAAAGTTAACAGCAAAACAATCTTAAAAATTTTCCACTGAATTTAAAAAATTACTTTAAAATACATTGTATGGGAAAATATATGGGAAGTAGGTATAGAAGTCGTTTTGGTGTACATAGGACTTATGACCTATCTTTATGGTTGGCTTAAGTGATCACTTTACACAATTGTAACATTCGCCATTTCCACCCATGATAGAATATACCATGCGTATTCATTTTTTGGAAGTTGTATATATGTTCAAATTGCGTGGAAAGCTTTCATATATGAGTTGTAAGCGCCTTTTCCATGCGGCCTGTACAAAGCCATTTTCATTCCCCTAAATCCTCACAGATGTCGCTAATGAGAAAATCTACATTGATTTTTTACGGAATTTTGAGAGCAATATACTTTATTGTGTGTAATGAAAATTCATCCCGAAAATACTTGCATTACACTAGAGATACGCGTAGGAAATAGATTCCAATTTGTTTAAATTCCTTTTACCAGATTTACAATCAGAATATTTTGAGTTTGTCAGAATATTCAGAACAGTGGTGGATTTATGTCACCAGAGACATATTAATCAATTAGTGCTCTATTATAGATATCTCACAGAGCGAAACTGATATTAATTATGGCCTATATATAATAAGACCTACTTTCCCATAATTAATACAGTTTCGTCTCTGTGAGATATCTATAATATACACTAATTGATTAATAATGTCTCTGTGACATAAATCCAGCACTGTTCTGAAAGATTTGAACAAACTCAAAATATTCTGAAAGTAAAAAAAATTGTTGGCGTCTAAGTCTGAAACTTATAGTGTTAGGTACGCATTTTGATGCTGAAAACGGTATTTTGTATACTTTATTTTTGTCCAACGGAAAAAAGTATAATGTAGTGAAAAACAGTATAGTTGGCAACCCGAGTCTGGCCACCAATTCCGCGGATCCCGTAACGGGAAGCAGCCATCAATCAAGAGGGCAAAAACCGGCCACGACTCAAAAAACATCCTGCGAAACTAGCATTTCTAGATCACATTTAAAACCGCGCTCCTGAATCAGAATCAGTGGCCAGCCTGGTGGGACATTCCTGGGGCCAGGGGCGAGAAACAGACGCAGTCATTTTGTTGACGCGTATCATCGTTAGCGCCAGGTTTGAGACGTAACTCGTAACATGACCTGGTGACAGATTCCATCTCGTTCCATCCCACCTTCCTATCTTCCTATCGACACCAGCATGGACAAAGTCGGATGAAATGCGTTGAAGGTCGAATCACCGCTTGAAATACTGTGTTATTACTTGCCCAACGTAACTTGGCGTGCGGCGAATATTGAACTAAAACCCGCCCCGCCCGCACCCGGCGGTAACCCCTCGCCCTGTCATTCAGTTCATTCTCGTCTTTGAGCGCGAGCTGTGTCATCTTGATTACCAATATACACTGAATTATTATGTCCAAAACATCCTAAACAGTCCGGGATGGTGCAAGAACAATTGCCAATGAAGTATTAAAGTTTTGCGAAGCTAAAAAAGCGAATAATGGACCGATATTACCGTTTGACAGTTTGACAGATAGAACGGCCGCCATTACTGCATAGTTTCTTTAGTGCTGCCCGACCAAATTTCTGTATTTAATACGACACCGGTCACCGGATATTCTGTACATTATGTATTGTGTAATAAATTTACACCCTGGCAACTTCTGTTACGCGACAGCGATGCCCTCCCTCGCAAGTTATAGTGGTACGTCTATAGCGATACGTCGCTGTGAAAGCCATTGCAAATTAGCAGATCAAGTGCATGATTCCCACTCAACATCCGGAGACAGCTGCCGCTTCTACGAGAGAAGTAGCGACTGCGCTAAAAGGCGTTCAATATCAAGAAGAAGAAAAGGGTAGGCCAGATCCTTGCATCTAATCTAATCAATACATTTTTTCCAGTTCGAGTTGCGTCTCAACCATAAAAGAGAACCAGTTGATACAGTCCTGACACATTTCTTCTTCAAATCACTATATTAACCTCAATTATATTCGGGACCAAACCAACTGACAAAAATGGTTGTAAAAAACTTTAAAGAAGCTCTCTTTCAAACTTATACACCTTACATGGAGGTTCTAGTGTTGGGTAGAATACTTTTAATTAAGATAAAATATAGAAGTCTCACAGAGATGAAGCTGTTTATAAGGAAAACATGTATGGAAGTCTTTATAGGTTATTTAAGGTAACTGCAGATGATCATAGATGGCTATAACATAGTCCATTGAAATATTGGAAAGAAATGATATAAAAAACAAATGTGGGGTATAAAAGCAAAGACAGCAATATACTTTCAAAATTTTGATAACATGTGGATGTTCTTACAGTGAAATTGGTGAACGTTGCGGTGTGTAAATGAAATACTTAAGTCAGCTAATACGAGTCATAGCTAAGTGGCTACCCTATAAAGTTTCCCATACAAATAACATCGTCTCTTTGAAACTTCTATAATATATTTTAATTAATATTTATCCCTCTGTTGACGAAATCCAGTAATGTACTTAGAACCTATGTTCGCAATTCCATTGCATCCAAAGTTATGTATTATATTTAAATTTGATTTTATCTTTTATATATATATTTTTTGTTAACTTTATCTTTATTTTATTTATTTATTTATTTAACGCCCTTATGGGCTTTTACAATATACAGAATAATTTTTTTTTTAAATAACATAAGACAGTTAAAATAATAATACAGTTAAAAGTTACAATAATAATAATAATACAGAAAAACATAAGAAAAACATAAAAACATAAGATAAAATAATAATAAAGTTAAAGGTACAAATAATAATAATTAAAGGTAAAATAGAAAGATTTATTGTCCATTTCCATTTCGTTGGGATGTAAACAATTGTATCAGCTTCTTAGTTATCTTCTTATTTTATTTATTTTAAAGTTTCTAATTATTACTATTTTCTTGTGTACTAATCACCTTTTATAAATATTGCTCATTTATTTTATAATGTTCATTTTACAATATTTGTGGCATTACATACCACAATACATAAACCACCAATCTAGGCCACACACACACACATACCTGGCGAGAGTGCTGCATAAGCAGATCGAGGCACAAACAGGGTACACGAGCCGTCTACAGGCATTGCACCGTTAGCAATTCCGAAGATTCATCCGCACACACAGCTACACTTCAATAAACTTCTTTGTTTGCCAATCATATAAAAAGCAGCAACCGCCCTATGCGGACATGTCAGCCTTCCATCGACCCTTAAGACGGAGGCAATGGTCCCTCGAGTATCTATCATTTTCTTTGTAATCGTACTTATGTAAAACTTGTAACTGTGTACCGATATAATAAATACATCAAGCGTTCTACGACTTTGGAGAATTCCGTCACATGACGGGTGGTGACCCTTGAAAGCAGTTTCTCCAAATCCGGCACGCACATCCTCCTCAACCAAAAAACCCCCAAATATTGATTTATTTTTATTTTATTTTCATTTATTGGTTTTCTTACAGCCATATAATTAATCAATCTTGAAAAAAAACAATAATTGATGTACAGAGTTTTGGGCCAATTACAAGAAAACACATATATACAATCGATAAAAAATAAGAAAAAACATGTCCAATAGTGATTGAGTTTGATGTGAGTTTGTGTTTGTATTTGTGTGATTTATTTAGTATTTATTGGTTTTGGGAAAAGTTAACAGCAAAACCATCGTCTTAAAAATTCAATGAATTTAAAAATTTACTTAACATACATTGTATGGAAAATATAGGGAAATGCGTTATAGAAGTCATTTATTTGGTTTACACAGGACTTATGACGTCTTTTTATGGTGGGCCTTAAGTGATCACTTTACACATTTGCTAACATTCGCCATTTCCACCCATGATAGAATTGACCATGCGTATCATTTCTTGGAAAGTTGTTATATATGTCAAAATTGTCGTGCAAAGCTTTCATATATGAGTTGTAAGCCGCCTTTCCATGCGGCCTGTACAAAGCCATTTCATTCCCCTAAATCCCCACAGATGTCGCTAATTTACTGAGGAAAATTTACATTGATTTTTTTTTTACGGAAATTTTGAGAGCAATTTATACTTTATTTGTGCCTAATGAAATCATTCCGAAACGTGATTACACTAGGATACGCCAGTGTGAGGAAATTATTATTTCCTAATTTTTGTTAATTCCTTTTTACCAGTAACCAATTCAGAATATTTTGAGTTTGTTCAAATCTTTCAGAACAGTGCTGGATTTATGTCACAGAGGAACATTATTAATCAATTAGTGTATATTATAGATATCTCACAGAGACGAAACTGTATTAATTATGGCCTATATATACTAATACCTACTTTCCCATAATTAATACAGTTTCGTCTCTGTGAGATATCTATAATATACACTAATTGATTAATAATGTCTCTGTGACATAAATCCAGCACTGTTCTGAAAGATTTGAACAAACTCAAAATATTCTGAAAGTAAAAAAAATTGTTGGCGTCTAAGTCTGAAACTTATAGTGTTAGGTACGCATTTTGATGCTGAAAACGGTATTTTGTATACTTTATTTTTGTCCAACGGAAAAAAGTATAATGTAGTGAAAAACAGTATAGTTGGCAACCCGAGTCTGGCCACCAATTCCGCGGATCCCGTAACGGGAAGCAGCCATCAATCAAGAGGGCAAAAACCGGCCACGACTCAAAAAACATCCTGCGAAACTAGCATTTCTAGATCACATTTAAAACCGCGCTCCTGAATCAGAATCAGTGGCCAGCCTGGTGGGACATTCCTGGGGCCAGGGGCGAGAAACAGACGCAGTCATTTTGTTGACGCGTATCATCGTTAGCGCCAGGTTTGAGACGTAACTCGTAACATGACCTGGTGACAGATTCCATCTCGTTCCATCCCACCTTCCTATCTTCCTATCGACACCAGCATGGACAAAGTCGGATGAAATGCGTTGAAGGTCGAATCACCGCTTGAAATACTGTGTTATTACTTGCCCAACGTAACTTGGCGTGCGGCGAATATTGAACTAAAACCCGCCCCGCCCGCACCCGGCGGTAACCCCTCGCCCTGTCATTCAGTTCATTCTCGTCTTTGAGCGCGAGCTGTGTCATCTTGATTACCAATATACACTGAATTATTATGTCCAAAACATCCTAAACAGTCCGGGATGGTGCAAGAACAATTGCCAATGAAGTATTAAAGTTTTGCGAAGCTAAAAAAGCGAATAATGGACCGATATTACCGTTTGACAGTTTGACAGATAGAACGGCCGCCATTACTGCATAGTTTCTTTAGTGCTGCCCGACCAAATTTCTGTATTTAATACGACACCGGTCACCGGATATTCTGTACATTATGTATTGTGTAATAAATTTACACAACTTCTGTTACGCGACAGCGATGCCCTCCCTCGCAAGTTATAGTGGTACGTCTATAGCGATACGTCGCTGTGAAAGCCATTGCAAATTAGCAGATCAAGTGCATGATTCCCACTCAACATCCGGAGACAGCTGCCGCTTCTACGAGAGAAGTAGCGACTGCGCTAAAAGGCGTTCAATATCAAGAAGAAGAAAAGGGTAGGCCAGATCCTTGCATCTAATCTAATCAATACATTTTTTCCAGTTCGAGTTGCGTCTCAACCATAAAAGAGAACCAGTTGATACAGTCCTGACACATTTCTTCTTCAAATCACTATATTAACCTCAATTATATTCGGGACCAAACCAACTGACAAAAATGGTTGTAAAAAACTTTAAAGAAGCTCTCTTTCAAACTTATACACCTTACATGGAGGTTCTAGTGTTGGGTAGAATACTTTTAATTAAGATAAAATATAGAAGTCTCACAGAGATGAAGCTGTTTATAAGGAAAACATGTATGGAAGTCTTTATAGGTTATTTAAGGTAACTGCAGATGATCATAGATGGCTATAACATAGTCCATTGAAATATTGGAAAGAAATGATATAAAAAACAAATGTGGGGTATAAAAGCAAAGACAGCAATATACTTTCAAAATTTTGATAACATGTGGATGTTCTTACAGTGAAATTGGTGAACGTTGCGGTGTGTAAATGAAATACTTAAGTCAGCTAATACGAGTCATAGCTAAGTGGCTACCCTATAAAGTTTCCCATACAAATAACATCGTCTCTTTGAAACTTCTATAATATATTTTAATTAATATTTATCCCTCTGTTGACGAAATCCAGTAATGTACTTAGAACCTATGTTCGCAATTCCATTGCATCCAAAGTTATGTATTATATTTAAATTTGATTTTATCTTTTATATATATATTTTTTGTTAACTTTATCTTTATTTTATTTATTTATTTATTTAACGCCCTTATGGGCTTTTACAATATACAGAATAATTTTTTTTTTAAATAACATAAGACAGTTAAAATAATAATACAGTTAAAAGTTACAATAATAATAATAATACAGAAAAACATAAGAAAAACATAAAAACATAAGATAAAATAATAATAAAGTTAAAGGTACAAATAATAATAATTAAAGGTAAAATAGAAAGATTTATTGTCCATTTCCATTTCGTTGGGATGTAAACAATTGTATCAGCTTCTTAGTTATCTTCTTATTTTATTTATTTTAAAGTTTCTAATTATTACTATTTTCTTGTGTACTAATCACCTTTTATAAATATTGCTCATTTATTTTATAATGTTCATTTTACAATATTTGTGGCATTACATACCACAATACATAAACCACCAATCTAGGCCACACACACACACATACCTGGCGAGAGTGCTGCATAAGCAGATCGAGGCACAAACAGGGTACACGAGCCGTCTACAGGCATTGCACCGTTAGCAATTCCGAAGATTCATCCGCACACACAGCTACACTTCAATAAACTTCTTTGTTTGCCAATCATATAAAAAGCAGCAACCGCCCTATGCGGACATGTCAGCCTTCCATCGACCCTTAAGACGGAGGCAATGGTCCCTCGAGTATCTATCATTTTCTTTGTAATCGTACTTATGTAAAACTTGTAACTGTGTACCGATATAATAAATACATCAAGCGTTCTACGACTTTGGAGAATTCCGTCACATGACGGGTGGTGACCCTTGAAAGCAGTTTCTCCAAATCCGGCACGCACATCCTCCTCAACCAAAAAACCCCCAAATATTGATTTATTTTTATTTTATTTTCATTTATTGGTTTTCTTACAGCCATATAATTAATCAATCTTGAAAAAAAACAATAATTGATGTACAGAATTTTGGGCCAATTACAAGAAAACACATATATACAATCGATAAAAAATAAGAAAAAACATGTCCAATAGTGAGTTTGTGTGAGTGTGTGTATTTGTGTGTTTATTTATTTATTTATTTTGTTTTTGGGAAAAGTTAACAGCAAAACAATCTTAAAAATTTTCCACTGAATTTAAAAATTTACTTTAACATACTTGTTATGTGGCAATAATATGTGGAAAGTAGGGAAGTAGGTATAGAAGTCATTTGGGTGTACACAGGAATTATGACCTGTCTTTTTATGGTTGGCTTAAGTGATCACTTTACACAATTGTAACATTCGCCATTTCCACCCATGATAGAATATACCATGCTTATTCATTTTTTGGAAGTTGTATATATGTTCAAATTGCGTGGAAAGCTTTCATATATGAGTAATAAGCACCTTTTCCATGCGGCCTGTACAAAACCATTTTCATTCCCCTAAATCCCCACAGATGTTGCTAATGAGAAAATCTACATTGATTTTTTACGGAATTTTGAGAGCAATATACTTTATTGTGTGTAATGAAATTCATCCGAATACTTGCATTACACTAGGATACGCCAGGAAATATTATTTCCAATTTTTGTTAAATTCCTTTTTTTACCAGTATTTACAATTCAGAATATTTTGAGTTTGTTCAAATCTTTCAGAACAGTGCGGATTTATGTCACAGAGACATATAATCAATAGGGTTAATAGTTAGAATCTCACAGAGACGAAATGTATTAATTATGGTGTTAACACCCTATGGTATACTAATACCTACTTTCCCATATATTTAAACAGGTTCGTTCTCTGTGATGATATACTAATTAAATATACACTAATTGATTAATAATGTCTCTGTGACATAAATCCAGCACTGTTCTGAAAGATTTGAACAAACTCAAAATATTCTGAAAGTAAAAAAAATTGTTAGCGTCTAAGTCTGAAACTTATAGTGTTAGGTACGCATTTTGATGCTGAAAACGGTATTTTGTATACTTTATTTTTGTTCAACGGAAAAAAGTATAATGTAGTGAAAAACAGTATAGTTGGCAAGCCGAGTCTGGCCACCAATTCCGCGGATCCCGTAACGGGAAGCAGCCATCAATCACGAGGGAAAAAACTGGCCACGACTCAAAAAACATCCTGCGAAACTAGCATTTCTAGATCACATTTAAAACGGCGCTCCTGAATCAGTAATCAGTGGCCAGCCTGGTGGGACATTCCTGGGGCCAGGGGCGAGAAACAGACGCAGTCATTTTGTTGACGCGTATCATCGTTAGCGCCAGGTTTGAGACGTAACTCGTAACATGACCTG
>JADDOH010022212.1:0-10034 GCA_016648135.1 Agrypnia vestita | reverse complement strand
TTTATTTGTCTATTCATATGCCGCGTCCCATTTATATATAGTCAGGCGGCGTTTCGATAGCATCATCATCGGCCCGTGTGCTCGACGCCGAACTTAACTATTAATTTCTATTTATTTATTTAATTGATGATCCATTAATTAATTAGGTATTTATTTGTCTATTCATATGCCGCGTCCCAGTTATATATATTCAGGCGGCGTTTCGATGGCATCATCATCACCATCACCAGCAGTGTCCCCCGTTATATATGTCAGGAGACTCTTTCAATGAGTACCAGCAATCATCATCTTCATTAGCGGTGGTTCCAGTCATATATAGTCAGGAAGCGGTTCGATAGTATCATCATCATCACCATCATTAGCAGTGTCCCAGTTGTATATCGTCAGGAGACGTTTCAATAGTATCATCATCATCATCTTCATTAGCGGTGTTCCAGTCACATATCGCCAGGAGGTGTTTCAATAGTATCATCATCATCATCTTCATTAGCGGTGTTCCAGTCATATATAGTCAGGAGGCGTTCCGATAGTATCATCACCATCATTAGCAGTGTCCCAGTTGTATATCGTCAGGAGACGTTTCAATAGTATCATCATCATCATCTTCATTAGCGGTGTTCCAGTCACATATCGTCAGGAGGTGTTTCAATAGTATTATCATCATCATCTTCATTAGCGGTGTTCCAGTCATATATAGTCAGGAGGCGTTCCGATAGTATCATCACCATCATTAGCAGTGTCCCAGTTGTATATCGTCAGGAGACGTCTCAATAGTATCATCATCATCATCTTCATTAGCGGTGTTCCAGTCATATATAGTCAGGAGGCGATTCCGATAGTATCATCATCATCATTAGCAGTGTCCCAGATATATATTGTCAGGAGACGTTTCAATAGCATCATCATCATCACCATCATTAGCAGCGTCCCAGTTGTATGTAGTCAGGAGGCGTTTCGATAGTATCATCATCAACATCATCATTAGCGGTGTCCCAGTTATATATCGTCAGGAGACGTTTCGGTAGTATCATCAACATCATCATCATAGCAGTGTCCCAGTCGTATATCGTCAGGAGGTGTTTCAATAGTATCATCATCATCATCATCATTAGCAGTGTCCCAGTTATATATAGTCAGGGGGCGTTTCGATAGCATCATCATCATCATCATCATCATCATTAGCGGTGTTTCAGCTGTATATCGTCAGGAGTCGTTACGATAGTATCATCATCATCATTAGCGGTGTTTCGGCTATATATAGTCAGGAGACGTTACGATAGTATCATCATCATCACTAGCGGTGGTTCAGCTATATATATCGTCAGGAGGCGTTTCGATAGTATCATCAACATCATCATCATTAGCAGTGTCCCAGTTATATATCGTCAGGAGACGTTCCAATAGTATCATCATCATCATCATCATTAGCGGTGTCCCAGTCATATATAGTCAGGAGGCGTTCCGATAGTATCATCATCATCATTAGCGGTGTCTCCGATATATATATCGTCAGGAAACGTTACGATAGTATCATCATCATCATCATCATCACTAGCGGCGGTTCAGCTAAATATCATCAGGTGACGTTTCGATAGTGACAACATCATCTTCATCAGTGATGGCAGGGTTCCAGTTACACATCAGTCGGAGATAATTAGGCAGATCCCATCATCATCGATGGCAGGATTCTAGCTGTACACCATTTGGAGAAAATACACCGACATCCCTGGCCAGGGGCTAGGCATATCCCTACTGTCCAGATCCACCTTTCCATCTACTAATACGAGGGGTCATGGCCTCGTGAAACCACATGGCAACCAACCATTACAAGTATTTATTTATGTATTGTATATGTAAGTATATGTATGTATATTATATTTTATTAGTATGTATCTATTCGTACGTAGTGTATGAGGGGGCTCTTCACGGGTGGCACAACACCCGTGCGGATGTCTTCCCTCGTCTGGAATGGATTGAACGTATTGATGCATATCAGATTATAATAAGTACTACCTGGGAGGGTGGTTGCAGTCACTGTAGTGTCGCGAATGGCCAATGGGCTGCAGTTGCTCACAGGCGAGGGTTGGGGAGCCTAGGAAACTCCCCTTCCCCACTCGCATATTTTTGACTTGACAGGTGGCCCGGGACCATCTTTACAGTAGCTTCAGTATATATACCGTAGTTTAACTTAGTTTAACCTGGAGGAGTTGGAATTCGGGGGGCAAACTGGCTCTGAGCCCGGACGCCAGACACTGACGCGAGGGATGGTGCGGTACTTTGCACAGAAGAGGCCCAACATGAAAAGGCGCATCCAGGCTCAGGTCAACGTATCCGGAACTCGTGTCGGGAGAAGGAAGATGGGATCAGTCACCGATGAGCCTTTGGGTACGGAGGGGCCGAATTTAAAGCAACCACATTTTTCGCGTACACATACATTTATACATACCTCCCACACCCCCTTTATCCATTAGAACCCAACGTACCACTAGAATGAGACATAGGGCCAGATACAGGTGACGGAACTTAGGCCGGCTAGTAAATAAACGTAACAATGTAATTGATATAAAGATAATGCAGAGTAAATATAAAAGATCGTCGGGAATAAGCACAGCGAGATAGCGGCGGAAGATAAAATTATTAATCAGCGAGGGCGTCGAAGACGGAATCACCCATAGGAGCGGCTACGAAGGACTTGAGGGCTTTCAGGGGATCTATGTACTCTATATGTGCATGCGCATGTGATAACGGCACGTTACTAACCTTTCCAGTGGATGGCGGTCGATCCCATACAGGTAGGACAATGGGGGATCGAGCGGAGAGGGCATGGAAGCAGAGGATCGCGCACTCTGGAAGCGCAGCTACACCAGATGCAGTGGTTTCAGTCCGTAGGAATGATAGGTAAATAATATAGGGCCACGGAACATAGTATGTTTAGCAATTGCACCGTAGGGCTTAATTGACGTGCTAGGTAGTTTTGTTTGCGTTTTCCATGAACATTCACGAACTTCATACCCCAGTATTTAATTTAAGTTTAGCTTGCGTCAGGGTTACCACAAAACCAATTCATCCCCTATAGTTCGAAACAAAAAATTACACAACGTGAACTGGGGAGGTCTTGAATAAAGCGAGGGTGTTTGGAAATACTACGTTAAAAACCGTAGAGCCTTCACCCGACGTAGATAGATAGCTTGTTTGCCTCTAACAAGGCGTAAACTCAGTTAGGAGTAGGATCGAGCTGAAAGGCGAAGAAGAGGAGCCATCACATGTTAAAAACGCATTACCCGGCGATAATAAAGTGTTCATTTGAGAATGATATATTGCTATGGGTAAAAACGATTATAGTATAGTAATGACCATAAACTAAATTATGAAACACATAATGAAAAGTTTCTCACTAGGACCGCGAAAAATGGTGAAATTTTGTTCGCATTGCCAGCAGTGGACCTAGGCGCATGCAAACAGAAAAATGTTGAATTTTTTTAACGCATTGCCAGCAGTGGACCAAGGCGTATGCAAACAGAGAAAATGACAGTTAAATTTCATCGCGTTCGATCAAAATTTTCAAGTGTGTGAGAAAACCATAACGCAAATTTTTTCACTAGGACCGAGAAAAATGTTGAATTTTTTTAACGCATTGCCAGCAGTGGACCTAGGCGCATGCAAACAGTGAAAATATCAGATAAATTTCGTCGCGTTCGATCAAAATCCTCGAGTGTGTGAGAAACACATAGCGTAAATTTTTTCACTTGGACCGAGAAAAATGTTGGATCTTTTTGTCACGTTGCCAGCAATGGACCTAGGCGCATGCAACAGTGAACATGAAGGTTAAATTTCATCGCGTTCGTTCAAAATCTTCAAGTGTGTGAGAAACACATAATGAAAATTTTCTCACTAGGACCGCAAAAAATGTTGAATTTTTTGTTTGCATTGCTAGCAGTGGACCTAGGCGCATGCAAACAGTGAAAATATCGGTTTAATTTCATCGCGTTCGATCAAAATCTTGAAGTGTGTGAGAAACACATAACGCAAATTATTTCACTATGACCGAGAAAAATGTTGAATTTTTTCGTCGCATTTCCAGTAATGGACCAAGTTACATGCAAACAGTGAAAATGATGGTTAAATTTTATCGCGTTTGGTCAAAATCTTCAATTGTGTGAGAAACACATAACGCAAATTTTTTCACTAGGACCTAGAAAAAAGTTGAATTTTTTTGTCACATTGCCAGCAATGGACCTAAGCGATTGCAGACAGTGAAAATGAAGGTTAAATTTCATCGCGTTTGGTCAAAATCTTCAAGTGTATGAGAAACACATAATGAAAAATTTCTCACTAGGACCACGAAAATTGTTGAATTTTTTTTTCGCTTTGCCAGCAGTGGACCTAGTTGCATGCAAACTGTGAAAATATCGGTAAAATTTCATCGCGTTTGATCAAAATCTTCAAGTGTGTGAGAAACACATAACGCAAATTTTTTCACTAGGACCTAGAAAAAAGTTGAATTTTTTTGTCACATTGCCAGCAATGGACCTAAGCGATTGCACACAGTGAAAATGATGGTTAAATTTCATCGCGCTTGGTCAAAATCTTCAAGTATGTGAGAAACACGTAATGAAAATTTTCTCACTAGGACCCCAAAAAATGTTGAATTTTTTGTCGCATTTCCAGCAGTGGACCTAGGCGCGTGGAAACAGTGAAAATGATAGTTAAATTTCATAGCGTTTGGTCAAAATCGTCAAGTGTGTGAGAAACACATAACGCAAATTTTTTCACTAGGACCAAGAAAAATGTTGAATTTTTTTGTCGCATTGCTAGCGGTGGACCTAGGCGCATGCAAACAGTGAGAACGACGTAAAATTTAATCGCGTTTGGTCAAAATCTTCAAGTGTGTGAGAAGCACATAACGCAAATTTTTTCACTAGGACCGAGAAAAATGTTGAATTTTTTTGTCGCATTGCCAGCAATGAACCTAGTCGCATGCAACAGTGAAAATGAAGGTTGAATTTCATCGCGTTTGTTCAAAATCTTCAAGTTTGTGAGAAACACATAATGAAAATTTTCTCACTAGGATCGCGGAAAATGTTGAATTTTTTGTTCGCATTGCCTGCAGTGGACCCAGGCGCATACAAAAGGTGAACATATCGTATGACTTTAACATAAAATTACACTGTAGTTATAAGAATAACGTTAATATTAATTCGTGTTTGGTGACTTTGTACATTGAATAATTAATTAATCAATCGCTAATTAATTTCCAGTGTTTTCATTCATTCCTCCCCCTAGCATGACACCACGTGACATTATTTTATTTTATAAAATATTACGCGCAGAAACCCCAGTCAATGCACCACCAATATGAAAAACTCACGGAAAATAATTTTTAAATAATGCACCTAAAAGATATTAACGTAGTTATCACATCACATTTAATAAAAAAAAATTCAATCTCAGACTTGAGTTCGTTTTCCCAACCACCACAGAATTAATGACATATTTTTCTGTTATAAATCCCGTATTTCATTTTTGTGAAAAATAACCAATCTGTAGACAAACAAACAACACATTAGTACAAGTATGACCCCGAAACCTATATGAATTGGGAGACAGTTGACAAGAAAGTTGCAAAAAATAAATGTCACGAAAGTTAAATAGACTCAACTGAATGGGTAAAAGAAGGATATTGCGCAAAATAATATATAACTATTTTTTATTGCAAGAATTCTATGACGCATTATTTCATTATTTTATTAAGTTTTTAAGAAAATTCAAATACCCCTGAGAGGATTATAAGGGTAGGAAGACAGAAGGGTGAAATGAGAGTAGAATGAAGTTAGCTTTATAGCACTTAATTTTAATATAAATGACACGTGTCGCGGCTAGGGAGGAATGAATGAAAACTCTGGAAATTAATAAGCGATTTATAAATTAATGAGTAATTAATTATTCAACTCACAAAGTTACTTATCACAAATTAAACTTAATTCTTTAATTTATATTTCGCAATACATCACTTCGTCTATGAATATTTTATTATCGCTTTTATTATTGTAACACTTATTTATCGCTCGTAGATTGTTCAATTATCGCACATAGAAGTCGCTCTGGCTTATTTCGCAACGTAGGTAGTCAGCTCGATTATTTCGCTATATTTATCGCTTCGATTATCTTACGACTGGCCACCCTGGCCGTCGCCTTGTGGCTCGCGGCTGACTTCGTACCGGACGAACTGTAGAAACACGATACACTCTTTTTGCGCCCGGCGTAGTTCTATATTTATACCCAAAATGCTGATATTTTCGAACTTTCTAGATTATCATAGTATTTAGAAGAAGGTTCTCGCCGCGTCTAGGATGTTTCCCGACGATTGTAGATAATTGTAGACCGTACTAGATCCTGCTTTTGTGCTGTGACATGTTACAAGGGATTCGGATAGTGCGTTATACTTTCTGCCTGCCATTCCGTGACAACAATATAAAATTTAATCAATTTTTAAACGTAAGATAATTGGACTGAGTGAGGGCTGGTTGTAACCACTTGGATTATAATTGGCGGCATGAGCGTGCGCACGATTTTTGACGTCTGTCACCAAAATCGTCCAATTTTTCGAATTCTAGTGTGGTGTCAAAATATACAATATTATTTAGGTAGTTTTTTTTCAGTTTCCAAGGATTTTATCATTTAACCACCAATAAATTTTCACTAGGTGCAAATAGATTTGGGGATGAACGATTTTATTTCCAACTACTGAACTCATGAACAGTAGTATTTCACTAAAGTGAACTATATTATTCGTTCGTTCAGTAAAATGAACTGTTCTCAAAGAACAGTTCGTTCATGAACCTTCCATCTCTATCGCAGACTCTAAGGAATCTAAAAAAATTACTATTTTCTATAAAGTGTTAAAGCTACTAAAACTGTAGAGTACCTACTAAAAGTATCGTAGACTGCAAGGAGTCGGAAAAAATATATTATTTTCTATTCTACGCGGATAATTTTATATAAAAGGGCTTTTGGCTGTAAATGTAGCATTGCTGTCGAATGACTCCTTCATTTTGGTGTTCTGTAATTTTTCTTATAATTAAAAATATTCATTGTCTTCAAAAAGCTTCAGAACCCCTGATGTACATGTCTACAAGTAATTGTAGTAATATTTCTAATCTTCCGTTCTACAAAAAAATCAACACAAATAATGGCAAGTTAGTATTACATTACATTTTTGCTGAAACAGCAAACATAAGAAAAATAATAATTAAATCAATCCCCCGAAGATATCTATGGTACTGAATTATAAATAACCCGACCAATCAAAGTCAATACCGTAAACATTGTACGTACGTACAATATTTATATACGCAACTGGGTGCAATATCGGGATCATAAATAACTTAATGCGGAAAAGCAAACAAAAATAAAATATGATACAACATTGTACCTGCGCAAATATTTACAGTACCTTTGACATACTGTCTTTTTATATATATTTTATAAATAGAATTAACTTATCGAGTATATCAAGAATGTATATTAAATCACGATTAAAAATATTCCGAAAAGTCTTGACATGGTACATGTATTTTTAATTTACCATAATTAACTAAGGTGGAGCGAAATTATGCTCAATAAATGAATACATACATTATAAAAACATAGTTGCATAACCGGAAAATGTTAATTAATATTATTACAATTTTTACCGCTCACAGTACAAAGAAAAATGTGTGATATCCAAAATGTTGTCAGCTGGGGAGACAAAGACATAGTATTGGAGAGACCATGTGGAAAGAATGGACTCCCAAAGATTACCACACCTTACCCTACATGATGAACCAGAAGGAAGAAAGATGCTTGGAAGACCTTTCGAAAGATGGAAAGGTAGCTGCGAGTCCACATCATAAGAGGCGGCAAACTTTGCACAAACAGGCCCTAGTGGCCTTCAGCCAGTGTAAGAAGAAGAAGAAGATTTTTCTCACTAAGCTAAATGCTTGGTCTGGAATGAGAATCGAACTCTCGACTGCTGGATCATAAGGCAAGTTTTAACAACCAGACCATCAAGCAAGTCATTATCTTTCTTAGAAATCCAGTACTCGAAATAAAAGGCTTCTGACAGGAATCAATAGGGGAACATTTTGGGGAGACCAATACCCATCAAGGGTTGTAGAGAAAATAATGATAAAAGTTAATTATTATGAACATACTATGTGCAATATTATTTGATCGATATTGTAGTTGCCTTGTGGTGCAACACGACAATCTATACTAAAAAAATTATACGACGAATCGCAAATAACAAAGGAAATAAATTCTCGTTTTTTAATAAAATCCAAAAATTGAAAACCAATAAAAATATGAAAACATATTCATACTCAGGGCATAAATCTAACTCCACTGAAAACAGTCATAAAATATATAAATATAAAAAAAAAAACATAAATTTCCAAAACAAATATTTCCGTTTCCCGCGTTTTAATCTTTTAATTTAGAGCGGTAAAATTCTTCTTTATTCAAAAACTAAAATTTATTTATTAGAAAAAGTGAAATATACGAAATGACTAAAAGAGATTGTGACAGCAAATACATTGGCCAAACCACAAGAAACTTGAATACAAATATAAAATAATATCGCCTTTGTTTAAATAACATCAACTTCTCGGAATTCGCGAACCACATAATTAATACCCACCTTTTTTTTGTTAATTATAAATTACAACTAATCCACTCGGTTTCTCGTAAGGAATCGATAATGTTATCATAGTTTGGAAACCGTCAAAATCCTAAAGAACTTTAATTCTGAGATAACACTTATGAGTAACACTACATTCCGCAGCACGTCTCCGATCCTCAATTTGTTCCCTCCAATGACCAAAAAATTCCTTCCTACTACGCGACCCGCTAGCCTACTCGAATTGGTTGACATTATTCTGTATTTAGGTTAGTTATTAATTATACTTGATGATGAGTGAGACTGCTTCTTTCAAAACTATAATAGTGACAAAAGTTACTTCAAATTTAAATATTATACTCAAATTTAAAATTTCTAATAATAAATATTATTTTGTAATCTAAGTCAGGCGTCTCTGATATGAAAACAGTGAATAATTTGCCAATCTGCCTTGAGGCTAGAATCGAAGCTCTAATCTCTCATTCATTTTGAGAGTGTATTATTACCGACAAAAATACTAATAATATAAAAATAAACCGATAAGATTTCAATAGCCCACGCTTTGGGTAAAAATGTAATTTTAGGGGGTTTTCCAAGTTTCCCGATTTCATTCCACCTCCCCGGTAGAAAAAACACGATCATAACGCTGCATGATCCTTCTTTCCTTTTTATATTGGTTTTGTGGAATATTTCAATAAATTTGGCAAATACGCTTATTAGATTGCACGCTTTTTGTGGAAGGCGAAGTACGCTTTTGAGAATTTCGAACGGCGTAATTTAATCTCCAAAACCGGGACATTAATCTTATCCTTGTGACTTATTTTTCACTTTCCAGGCATACTCGGCCGGGCGTTTGGGAAGAAAATATATTTTCTGGGGTCAATTGCAGTTTAATGAGTCGACCGTCGTCGGAGATGCGCGGTCTTAATGCGATCTTAATGTCGAAGTTAATGTAACAGAAACAGTAATGTTACCGGAAGAAAAACAAACTAATAAACCCAATCACCATTTGAAATAGTAAATGAAAAAAAAAAATAATCACGATATATTTTTGATGTCGCATAGAGACGAAGCTATATATATGGGAAAATAAGTACGGAAGTCTATTGGATGATTACAGGGCTTACGATTTATCGTATGGCGGCTTAAATGGGCGTTTGTAAAAAACGTATCGCTCAACCATTTTTTCGTCGATTTTAGTTGTAAAATAGTTCACCACATAAAGCCCTTTTATTTTAACGGAATAATATATAGCCTATGTCCACCCTAAAAATCTATTTTAAATATTAGTAAAAGAATTTTTAAAATCGCATTTTCGGAGAAAACCTCCTATGTGCAATTACAAACTTTACCTCTTTATATATTAGTATAGATA
>JADDOH010022203.1:0-10808 GCA_016648135.1 Agrypnia vestita | reverse complement strand
TGTCCAGGGCAGTGCGGAACAGCTCTTCCACGCTTCTTATCCCGGTCCACTCTCGGATGTTTCGAAGCCAGGAATGCCGCCTCCTTCCGACCCTCAATCTTCCCCTTAATGACGAGCTGAAGAATGGAGTATTGGAATATTTTTCGCCTCTCATTGTATACCTAAATATACTTTTTAACTGTGCTATTATTTATACATTTTGTTACTATCCATGCATATGATTTTTTATATATATTACTTTACTTTCACTATTGCTTTTGTATTATACAATATGTACTGTTCTTATTATCCACATTTTATATTTATATACTCAATTAATTAATTAATTAATCTTATAGTTATATAGTATTTTGTTGTATATCTTTATTATTTTTTGTTTTCATTGTATTGTTCAGCTTCTCATCTCGGCACAGGTTCTTCCTAGTAAGATGAGCGGCTCCATCTCCTATGTCATGTAACAAGATGAAGATAAATAAATAAATAAAAATAAAATACATCTAGACCGGAGATTCCCAATTTTTTTTGCCACTGAATCCTAATTGATCATACTTGATAAAAAAATGATTACCTTGTAATTTGAAAATTTTTAATGTTTAACTTGAAAAGAAAAAACAATCTATAAATATATAAATATAAATGAAAAATAATCATTATAAGTATTGTAAAACATTCATTGTGCAAAGAAATAGAACATTACTATGAATTTTAATGTAAAGAATAAAATTTTGTTCGCATATTTTCTTATAATTGCACTAAAATTAGGCTTAATGTCTCACAATTCAATTGAAAAAACCGGAAGCTGCATCCAGTCTGTTTCTGTACTTGCTTTTGGTCGGTAACTCGTCATAATCGGAAGCAAAAATGTAATAGCCTTCTCAACGATTGCAGGGTATTCGTCTTTAAGTCCAATCCAAAAGTCATTCAGATAATCTTCCAATTCGAATTTATGTTTTAGAGAAGACGAATACTTAACGTCGATCAAATTTTCATACTCTGACACAGTTGGCCCATGGTTTGGTATGATTTTCGAATGGATTCTGTACCCAGTCAACGTCTTGTAACTTCTCCGGGAAATACTCATTCAAGAATATTTTAAGGCTTATCAAATGTTCATGTATGTTTTTTTTTAACATTTGAGGTTACTTGCAACTCATCTCTGCATGCTCATGCGGCGCGGTTGTGATTCTTTTCTACGAATGTTTCATCTAACTCTTGGAACCCTTGTGATCCTTTCGGGAAACGCTGATCTAGACACTGTGAGCACTTTTCATGTAAATGATTTCAAATACGCTACTTTATTTTTTTAATATAGACGGTATTCATTTTGTACGAACAGAACTCCATTCTTAACCAATAACTCCATTATAAATCAAACACGATTTTTTGGTTCTATATTTAATTTTTCAAATAAATGGACAATTTTTTCCTCCCGGTTCGATATTTAATTTTGGACAAATAAGTGGACAATAAAAGTAGTGATCTTGTGTATAAAAATTTGTTACAATGTTAGATATAATTAGCACCATTAGCAGGGACGTGCGGTGGGAACAAGAAGCATGACTTTTACTTGACCGTGTATTTGGGGGACAAACATCGAAATTAATTATTTATCCGGCCGAATATTTTGAAATTTTAAAATCTGAATAATATGTTAATTTTTGTGATAGGAATATTACGAGATATATCTCTTATTTCGTTTCTTTTTTCAAAATATATGCTCAGGAAAAAGTCGTACTTCTTGTTCCCACTGTACGCCCCTGCGCATTAGGTAATGAACAATACAACTTTCCATTAATGCTATTTTAAACTCTACATAAATTGACAAGGTTACAAAGAAATACCAAAATAATACGCGCTTTTCTGTTTTAAGTTATTTATTTGATAAAGGCCTGGATAGCTGAAATGGTTCTTCCATTTATTTAAAAATTTAATACAGAACCGAAAAAAAGTAAGTCATAAAAACCAAGTTTTTATTATACTCCCTTTCTTTGCAAAATATAACAACAAATAAAGACGAATTAAAACATATAACATAACACTAAACTTACAGTAATTTAATATATTTCTAAAATGTCAGATGTTTTGAGCTTTGATAAGACACTTCATGCTTTGAAGATAAAATTCTAAAAACATTTGTCAGTCAATTTAGATTTTCGAAATTCGTAGTAAAGTACCTATTATGTATACCGACGGAGTAATTCAAATTTAGAAAATATTCCGCGACGTTATCGGGCCGCCGTTGCTAGTAATCAAACTTTTGTAATGATTCCAATTTGAAAAAAACTATTAAAAATTTGAAAAATCCAAAATTATACTATAATTATTATTATTTTTAACGAAAATTTGATAGATCTTCTTGATCGTCGCCACGAGTCTGCTTGCAAAGTTTCAGCTCGATTGGATCACGGGAAAAGGGTCAAAAATCGATGCAAAGTTTTTTCGACGGCAAGCCGGCAAGCAAGCAAGCAGAAGCCACGAGTTAATAAAAAGGGAGTAAAAAATAGTGTTTGATTTTTATTATATCGATTTCAAATACCCTTAGAAAATCAAAATTACTATTTACTCAATCATGTGATTTATCGACCTAATTGTACTTTAGAATCTAAAATTGGTTTATGAGAAAATGTCAAAACAGACCTGAATTTTTTTACGAATAATCAGAAGGTAGGCGAATTTCCAACAGACTAAACCAAAGACTATGTAAAAGGACAGGGGTGGTCATGAATTTTCGAGTGCTTGCGGACGCTAAAGAAAAAAAGAAATTGCTTCGTCTGTGTGGCAGAATTGTTAAGAGTTTTCTCTTAGATACATTTCGTATATCTTCAGGGACAATAGAGATAGCTTCCAATCTGATAACTCAAAGTCCTTCGAAGACATTTTCAAGGTATAACGGGCTTATTCTGACGTATAGCTATGAAGACTTTTCATTATATAATTTTCCTTTATCTTCACAAGATAAGAGGTCATCATCCAATGCACCCAAATACATCATCTGGCTGATCTTTTCTCGGGCATGGGACAGTTTGACGTGGTAGGACTAATGCGGTCGCCGTACACAAGAACAATCGAAGTATTAGAGTGGATTTTTAAAGATAACATTTCATCTCCCTTTTCAACTGCTGCTCGTAGGCTGCCACTACAGAAATCAAGCGTCTACTAATTCCTTCTAAAAGACATAATGTGCACATATTATGAAAATTCAATTATTTTATTTATTTATATTCTCGATATCTTAATACATTGTCTTTGTCGAAGTTTCTCGGGAAGTTCACCCCTAATACTAGAGTTGCCTCCATTATGTCAGTTATAAAGACCACCCTTCACGATTGATGTGGATGAGGTGTTAAGTTCACATTTGCCTATGGAACCTAATTTACATTGGCGAATATTCCATGGGAGGGTGGTTTCTGTATCCTGTGAATCTTTTATTTATTCTTTGTCATCCAGCATATTCTTGGTATTCTAGTTGCCATCATTGGCTTCTGCATCGGTTTTTCAAGACCAGGTACCACAGTTTATCATCATTCTGTTATAAGGTCTTAAACAATATCACCTTTTTCTATTCAAGGCACATTCCCTTATAGCTATACCTCTTTCTATTCTCCGTCTTTTACTTCTCAGTAGCTAGTGCTTGTGTTTCACATTACCTCGTGAACTTTTCCTTACCTCGTGAACTTTTCCTCAGCATCTTCTTCTTCTTCTTTCTATATTTCTTTCTATTACAATTGTTACGAATATGTTGTGCCAGAGGATATGATCCAATTATTTTCGGCGTCTGTTCGCTGTCGCGGTTTTTTCAAGTATTTCCTCTAACTCCTTCGCAAATGTTCCCGTTACAAAATAAGCCGTTACTTATATAACAAAATTTTAAAAAGTAGTGTTGTGCCGTAATTCGTTTCAACGTTCATGCGAGAGTATAATACAATATTTATTTATGAAAGTAGACCGAGCCATTTTGTTAAGTGCGATTGTTCTGGATGTCAGCTTAACCTCTGAACAACAACTGGATCAGAAAATTGTCTGCATTGTTGTGCGTTTACTTCAATGCTGTGCTCTTTTAAAAATGGCGCAACTCCCCGTAGAGCCGACACCGTTCAGTCCAGATAACAAAGCATTCTCAATTACGGCCATTTGGAAACATTTTGCTTTCGTCACACTAACCGCAATATGTCAACAGATGTGAACAGAAGCCAACTACAGTTACCGTCGTTTTCCGATCTCACTTAACCCTCGAGCGCTGCCGGACGTACCTTCAGGGTCAGCTTGACCCAGCTGATGTGTTTATTTAAGAACGAATAATAAATGTCCGCAAACACCTCAGAACATTTGTTTGTAAGAATAATTCACCACACTGTTTGCTATGACTTATTTATTTTTGTTCATTTTTTTATTATTTTTCTTTACAATTTTTTTTTTTCCTTTTTTGTCCCTAAAATTTTAATAACTTGTGTACGAGAACAAGATAACAAGGACAATTTTAACAAAATTAAAACATCTTGAAAATTTTAACAATATTTTATATATGTAGGCATTTTCTAAGATTTGGAACATATATAAATAGAATTTTCATAATGTGTGAATGTTTTACGATACAATTAGTGAACGTTGCATTGGATACTGTGATCACTTAAGCAAGCTCATACAGGTTGTAAGTCGTGAGCCATCTTATAGAAAAGGCTACCATACACGTAGCTACGTCTCTGTACAACTTCTATAATTTATCTTCTTGTAATCTATCTTGAAAATTAATCGCTTCATAGTTAATAGAATAAAAAATGATCGTTCAGATAGTTAGGACGTTTTGGTCGAATGAATGAGAAAAGAATAGTAAGTAAGATATATGACGCAAGAGTTGACGGTGCCAGAAAGAGAAGGCAATAGCGAAAGACGTGGCATGATCAGATTAACCAGATGTTCGAAGATGGTCCTGTTAAAAGCGTCAACAATCGTCGATCTTGCATGCGAAAATGAATAATTGTTAATTAGACGAGAGTAGTGTATCGGGACAGAAGCGTGTGTCACCGTATCCCCTCCTCTGCCTACCCCCGCTGAGAAACGACGTGATGGTAAGTAAGTAAGTAATACAATAAGTAAGTTATACAATAAATAATAATCAAATTCAATTTTTTTTAAATGGAACGTTCACAATATTATTAAAAGATGTTTGTATTACACATATTATCATGGTTTTGCATGGCTGTTTTGTTGAAATTAGGTGTATTTATAGTTCCTATTATTTGTGCTATTCTGTGCTATGTAGTGTTTTGGAGATTAAAATATTATTTTTTGTACTTGTAGTAATGCAATGTTTTTATATAGTCTGTCTAAATTAGGGACATTGAATTATTTTAATAGTAAATCTGTGGGATAGGTTCTAGATTTTTTCAATATTATTTTTATAATCAATATTAATTACTTTTATATGACCTCATTTCCTCCTACCCAAAACGAGACCCCGAACTCACCCCTCCCTATGATTCCATATTGCAACATGGATTGTATAAAGGCATAATATGTCATTTATACATATCAATTTTCGAATTCTATTCACAATTGTATTTACACGAATTTTTCCATTTCATTTGTTAATCTATAATGTATCTACTCCCAACTACTTAGTAGATTTTATAATATTATATATATTATATCTGAAATAATATTTTTTAATTAAATAATAACCCCGCAGTGAACGAATCTTGTAATTGTATTCTCAGAGCATAATAATTATATTTTTTTATATTGAAAATATTTTTTTAAATTTTTTAAATACAAAGAAATAGAATAACTTATTATAAAAAATCGTGTTTCAAAACATCATTTTTTCGGCAATTTAATAGTATAATGATTTGATAATTGAACGGAAGCAGTTTTTTATGGCCGGTCACTCATACATAACCCAATTAGCACTTTGATGAAAGACCACCATTGGTTGATAATGGCTTTATTACGTTTAATGACAACGTCTATATAACTCCACTCTGTATTCATGTTCCCCTGCTTCCTTATTTTTCTCTTCTCTTAAATGTTTTATTATTAACAAGATGTAAACCGCAAAAATGACAGAACATTGGTTCGCGCCTTTGTTGAGCCCTAGTATATATTTGTAATATCTTTAGATAGATTAATAGAGTGGCGGGGTTCAAGCCCCATCTCCGGCCGTTGGTTTTTTTTATTCATGAATTCGAACGAAATTACGGATGTTACACGAACAGGGACAGACGGACAGACAGATGAGCAGACAACGAAATTATTATATTTGGTTGTAAATTGACACGTTCCTAGGTAAACGCAGTTTTATTTTACAATCAAGAGAGTATTCGGAATGGATTATTTATTAGATAAATCTTGTTTTTATGAACTGATGTAGTTCTTGCATTTATTTTTCATTAACAAATAAATAAGTAGCAACAAATAAGCAACAAACAAATAACAAAAGACCTGTGTCCGCCCAATCATGACGTACGGTATCGAGACAAGGGCTGACACTACCAGAACTAAAAATCTCCTATGAACAATTGAGATGAAGACTCTCCGATCCATTGCGGGACTGACAATCCGAGACCGAGTGATTTTGAAATACGAAGCACTTGCGACGTCAAGGATATTGGGAATGGGGAAGATCTAGAAGATGGGGAAGATCTAGAAGACGTTACTGGAGACATCATCTGGAGAGAGCTTGTTCTGAGAGAGTAGTGAGTAGTGACTCCCAGGAAGACCACATAAAGGATGGCGAGATAGCTGGACATCTGTATCCCAGGAACAGGCTCCGAGCAATGACAGGACGCAGTCCTAGATGAAGCAGAAGAAGAAGAAGAAAAATAAATAAATAAGAAGCATAAAAATCCCCAACAATAATAATATAAGTTAATGCTTAGTTAATCCGTGTCGTGTTATGTTAATCTGTCCAAAATAATAGATTAATTTAATGGGTTTTAAATATAAAATTATATATTATAACCTTACAAAAAATATATAAAATATTTTTTGTTAGGTTTTTATCATTTTATTAGACTTGTATTGATATGCATAATGAATTTTCGTTATCCATATAAGTTACTGTAAAGATAAACCAACTTTTTACAGAAAAGAAGTCAGTAATGTTAAAAATAATGCATACTTTGATGTCGCTGATCTCCGTAACTGTCGAGATTTCATCCAAAATGTAAAGAATATTTTCTATTGAAAATTGAATGAAGAAGACTCCCTCGAAGTTTTTGCTACTGGCTACGAGACACCCTGTATATATAAAGAAAATTAAGAATATTCTCATATTATCACGGCCTTTCAGAATCTTCTGTGTAGATGGGCTATTCTGCCGTGTGTATCCGTCACATGGCGAATGGCGAAAAACGACTAATAAATAAAAATAATTCGGAAAATGCTTATGTATTTTTAATGCTGAAATATTTTCTTAGTTCATGGTAACGGGAAGTTTACTATCGTCTTCGTCAATTATTAATAGACGGTAAAAATGACGGTACTTTACATGTCGGTTCTTAAAGAAGAAGTATTTATTTAATTATAAAAAAAAGAAGAAAAAAAGGAAAAAGAAAAAAGTTTTTATACTATAAAGAAGTTGCGGACGTTACACAAAGTTACGACAGACAGACAGACGGAAATAATTATTGTAATTGGGATAATAAAATCCCGAGTACCTCCTATGTGTCCTCCTGTACCTACGAATTTTATAAGAAAATTATTTTTATCATTTATGATTTTTCTTTATTAATTATTAACTAACCTTAAAAAGTGTATTAAGTGTATTATATATTATCATATTCAAATGTTCACAAAATACTCAAACTTGTACTCTAATGTCACTAAATGGCCATCAATTAGGGTCATCAGTGATCTGTTGACGGTCTGTATGTTAAAAAATTAATTAAGTAAAATAAAGTATATGAAACATTTTTCTGTCACCTGTTTATGCTTTTCTCTGTCAGATGAAGCACGTGCTTTAACATCACGTCTTAATTTTTTTATGACAGAGATGTCAACACGGGATACGTGTCGCATCAATATTCTTCCTATTCTCAAACCAAGCTAAACCCTTGTGCTATGAAAATAGGACTAACTTGCTAGTGTCCAGAAACAGGGCCCGAACCACCGTCTACCAGATCATGACGAACGTCATGACCATTACACCAACAAGCTACACATACAATTAGAATAATATTGTATAAATTATAAGAAACACAAATGCCATTCATAAAATAAATTGTAATTTCTATTTAACATGACATATCCTTCAATTGAAGACGTTCAACAATTTCCGTAGTACCTGCCTGGATCACTTTGACCCTTGGGCAGCGTCCAAGGGTTAAAACGAGAAAGTCTTGAAGTAAGATTGATCTAACATCTAATCGAAAGAGGGATTGGTTAATTAATTTACAGCCATCCAACAAAAAACCACTCCGATAACGTAAAAACATTTTCGACGTACTTCACGGACGTCGACCAATTTATTAGTAAAGTTTTTTCGGATAATTTATTCTAGGCTACGAATAAATTATCGGAACGTGTCGGCATATCTATATTATGTTGACTTGCTTATATAAAATTTAATTACATAAAGTATCTAATTTACAGAATTTTTAGTAAATTCTTTCGCTTAAGAGAGAACATTCATTTTTTCGGTTTAAATCGAATTTCGAGAAAATCGACGCATATTTCATATTTCGATTACAAAATTAGTTTCCATTTGTCCAAATACTTGGCAAGACACCTGTTAAATTCCAGTATTTCTATCATTATGATGAAAATATTGGCTTTATAATTTAATATTTGTGGCGTATGGATGCAAAACCGCCACCATCAATATGGTCTCTATATGGATACTGGCGGTTTTGCATCTATACGCCAGATTTGAACTCTTTTGATGAAGAAATTAGAAGAAATGGAACAAACTGATTTCTTCCAACTTTTAAAATAATATTATTACTTATTTTATATTCTTAAAAAAACTATATTTTAGACAACTCCAGATTGTGATGACTGGTTTGCGTGATTATAGAAACATCGCTTCGACATCAGATAAACAGGTAATTTTTAAGAACACCCAGACATCGATGAGGTCCGCCATTACAATCTATGTACGTGTAACAAAATATCGATGTACTTATTTTAATTTAAAATGGTTTATATGCCATTGCTGAACAATTGTTAGGTGTTCAAAAGTAACATTGCACCAACGTATATGTAGACATAAAAACACAGGATGCGATTTATGCTTCCCGTCTTGAGTTTTTAATGAAAATTATTTATAAATCCCTTATATTCCACACTCCCCTCCATCAACACTAATTAGACCATGTACATTTGCTACTACTTTCCAAAGGTCTCATCTAAAATTGCAATAAGGTACTGATGCGCAGTATTGAGCTTCATGAGCCATTTCTATTTAGTAGCATGCTCATAAATCAATCGCCGGTTGATTTATGAACATGCTAATGTCATTCACCACGAGAAGGGGTATCTTTTGAGCATGTGTGAACAGGCTTGCTTACGAGAATTCTAATGTCATTCGCGGCTAGTATCGATTATCAATGCGATCTTCTCAGTCCGCGACAGATGAAACAAATATGGCGCGTTGGGGAGATGACAAAACATTACTTTTCGTGACTTATTATAGGAATCACGAATGTCCGTGGAATTCTCGGTCACCGCTACAAAAAAATAAGAATGGTTCAAATCTTACAGTAAAAATTACAAAAACTAAAATCAAAAATGTGCGAATGGAAACTCGGGAACTATTTTGATTTGTTGGTTCACTTGAATTTCCTCTTTCAGTTTGCAAAGTTTCCATTTCGAACAAGAGCGTCTCTATTCTATGACAAAAGCATGCCAGTAATAAGCATGTGTGATTGATTGTTGCTTTGAGCATGCTCATTCATGTGTATGCTTAAAATAAGCATGCTAATAACGAGCAAGTGTGTACAGTTGCTATTTTTGAGCATGCTAATGAGCATGCTCAAAAATAAGCATGTGTATCAGTACCTTTAGTCATAAATGTGAATTAAATAATTACGTGGACAATAAATACGTCCCGTCTTTTTTTAATGTGTTAGGGTGGTAATCACCGAATAAGACAGACTGTCGTAAATCGACGTCTTGTCTATTTTGAGCGTTGGGGTAACAAATATTGACGTATCCATAATTCGTATATTGTCACTATTTTTTTAATGTTGTAATTTTTTAATACTGAATTTCCCAGGTGTGGGTGGGTATAATATTCTCACAGTAAAAAAAAAATTCTTTGAAAATTTACCAACAATTGTTATAAATTCAAAATAATAATTATTCGTTTGTTTTTCAAAAAAATATAATCTAGTGTATAACTTCAAAGGTAAATAAATGATAAATGCTCACATTTACGTTAAAAATGCAAATAGATGAATTAATATTGAATATACCTCCTAACATATAATTGTTGCACTATATTAAAGTAATATTTACTTTTATTCATAAAATTGTCCGTGTAGCAACTGAAATCAAGGTTAGAGAATTTTTATCAATTAAAGAAAACTAACAAACTTTTTATAAACCACATGTTCAATCTCAAATTTAAAAGCTGTAATCATAATATTTTTTTATATTTAATTTTTTTTAATAAACGTATTCTTGCTAGACATTATTTTAAATATATAATATTTTCTACAAATATTTCTGAAAACTTTCACGTGCATGTATTTCGAATTGTTATTTGGGAATAATGCTTTTTTTAAAGGGTTTGATTCTTTTATGTGTGTTATTTTTCATATGCCTAATATATTTTATATTTTATATTTTATATTTTATATTTTATATTT